>JAESUZ010004076.1:0-105307 GCA_017311185.1 Proteles cristata cristata | reverse complement strand
AAACAGAATTAATCCCAATTCTTCTCAAGCTATTCCAAAAAATAGAAATTAAAGGAAAACTCCCAGACTCATTTTATGAAGTCAGCATCACTCTGATTCCCAAGCCAGACAGAGATCCAGCAAAAAAAGAGAACTACAGGCCAATATCCTGATGAATATGGATGAAAAAATCCTCAACAAGATCCTTGCAAATCGAATCCAGCAGCATATAAAAAGAATCATCCACCAAGATCAAGTAGGATTCATTCCTGGGTTAAAGGGCTGGTTCAACATTCGCAAAACAATCAATGTGATACATCATATCAATAAAAGAAAAGATAAAAACCATATGATCCTGTCAATAGATGCAGAAAAAGCATTTGACAAAATACAGCATCCCTTCTTAATAAAGACTCTCGAGAAAGTCGGGATAGAAGGAACCTACTTAAACATCATCAAAGCTATCTATGAGAAGCCTTCAGCGAACATCATCCTCAACGGGGAAAAACTCAGAGCTTTCCCCCTGAGATCAGGAACATGACAGGGATGCCCACTGTCACCACTGCTGTTTAACATAGTGCTGGAAGTCCTAGCATCAGCCATCAGACACCAAAAGGAAATCAAAGGCATCAGAATTGGCAAAGAGGAAGTCAAACTTTCACTCTTCGCAGATGACATGATACTCTACATAGAAAACCCGACAGACACCACCAGAAGCCTTCTAGAACTGATCCAAGAATTCAGCCAAGTGGCAGGGTACAAAATCAACGTACAGAAATCGGCTGCATTTTTATACACCAACAATGAAGCAACAGAAAGAGAAATCAAGAAACTGATCCCATTCACAATTGCACAAAAAACCATAAAATACCTCAGAATAAACCTAACCAAGGATACAAGAGATCTGAATGAGGAAAACTATAGAAAACTTATGAAGGAAATTGAAGAAGACACAAAGAAATGGAAAAACATTCCATGCTCATGGATAGGAAGAATAAATATAGTTAAGATGTCATTACTACTAAGGCACTCTACACATTCAATGCAATTCCAATCAAAATTGCACCAGCATACTTCTCAGAACTAGAACAAACTATCCAAAAATTTGTATGGAACCACAAAAGACCCCGAATAGCCAAAGTAATCCTGGAAAATAAAACCAAAACGGGAGGGATCACCATCCCAGACTTCAGCCTCTACTACAAAGCTGTCATCATCAAGACAGTATGGTATTGGCACAAAAACAGACACATAGACCAATGGAACAGAATTCAGAACTCAGAAGTGGACCCAAAAGTATACAGCCAACTCATCTTTGACAAAGCAGGAAAGAATATCCGATGGAAAAAAGACAGCCTTTTTAACAGACGGTGTTGGGAGAACTGGACAGCAATATGCAGCAGAATGAAACTAGATCATTTTCTCACACCATGCAGAAAAATAAACTCAAAATGGATAAAGGACCTGAACGTGAGACAGGAAACTATCAACACCCTAGAGGAGAAAGCAGGAAACAACCTCCTTGACCTCCACCGCAGCAACTTCTTACTTGACACATCCCCAAAAGCAAGGGAATCAAGAGCCAAAATAAACTGTTGGGACCTCAAGATTAAAAGCTTCTGCACAGCCAAGGAAACAACCCAGAAAATTAATAGGCAACCAACCGAATGGGAAAAGATAGTTGCAAAATGACATATCAGATAAAGGGTTAATATCCAGAATCTATAAGGAACTCACCAAACTACACGCCCGAAAAACAAACAACCCAGTGAAGAAATGGGCAGAAGATATGAACAGACACTTCTCCAAAGAGGACATCCAGATGGCCAACAGACACATGAAACGATGCTCAGCATCCCTTCTCATCAAGGAAATACAAATCAAAACCACACTGAGATACCACCTCACACCAGTCAGAGTGGCTAAAATGAGCAAATCAGAGAACTCTAGATCTGGCGAGGATGTGGAGAAACGGGCACCCTCCTCCACTGTTGGTGGGAATGTAAACTGGTACAGCCCCTCTGGAAAACAGTGTGGAGGTTCCTAAGGAAACTAACAATAGAACTCCCCTATGACCCAGCAATAGCACTGCTAGGAATTTACCCAAGGGATACAGAAATGTTGATGCATAGGAGCACATGTACCCCAATGTTCATAGCAGCACTCTCCACAATAGCTAAAACATGGAAAGAGCCTAAGTGTCCATCAACAGATGAATGGATCAAGAAGATGTGGTTTATCTATACCATGGAATACTACATGGCAATGAGAAACAATGAAATCTGGCCATGTGTAGCAACATGGATGGACCTTGAGGGTGTTATGCTGAGCGAAATAAGTCAGGCAGAGAAGGACAAATATCATATGTTTGCACGTATAGGAGGATTAGGAGGAACTTAACAGAGGACCAAGGGGGAGAAGAAGGGCGGAAATGGTGGGGGAAAGGGGAGAGGCAAACCATGAGAGACTCTTGAATGCTGACAAAAACTGAGGACTGTGGATGTGGGGGGAGGGGTGGGCATGGAGGAGGACACTTGTGGGGATGAGCACTGGGTGTTATGTGGAAACTAATTTGACAATAAACTATTTGTAAAAAAAAAAAAAAAAAAAGATCAGAAACCAAAAAAAAAAAAAAAAAAAACCAAAACATAAGAGATGCTTAAATACGGAGAATAAACTGAGGGTTGCCAGAGGGGTCCTGGGTGGGGGGAGGGGCTGAGTGGGTTATGGGCACTGAGGAGGGCACTTGTTTGGATGAACCCTGGGTGTTGAATGTAAATGATGAATCACTAAATTCTACTTCTGAAACCATTATTGCATGATATGGTAACTAACGTGGATTTAAACATAATTAAAAAGTAAAAATAAAAGTAAAATTTTAGAAAGAAGAAAATATAAAAGAGGGAAGTTCTGGATTTAAGGAGGAAATTTTTATTTACTCAGCGGTGCCTTTTGCTTTATTAAAAATATCGAGGCAGGACACAATACCTCTTCTGTGGGTGAAAACTCCTATTTTCTTTCCCTTTGATGTCCTTCTTTTGACAAGTCTTACCTTCACTCTGAAACTGTTGATAATTGGATCCGATCCACTGCACTTGTCATATCCTGTTTTATATGCTTCTCACCACTCCTCCGCTGAAACCCCCAGGAAGTTCCAGCAGATGGATGTTTTACAGTTTCACAAAAGGCAAACCACGTATAAAGATGATAGAAGCAGACAGCTGGGAGAAGCCCCGAGAGGAGTCCTTCAGCATCCCACCCCATTTCAGAGTTGGCCCTTGTCTTACTTTCATTGTCCAATATTCTCTTCCCTATCATGCTACATCTGAATCTACTAAATTGGCCCTTTTGTACTTTGGGGAGCTGCTATGTTCCTGAGCCAATCTTGTAGGGCATGAGAAGCATAATAACAGAGGTAGTCCATCCAGTGTGCCAACATGTGATCGGGACTAATCTTCCAACCTTTCCCTGACCCTCCCGTCTTCCCCTTCAGCATAGGAAGACCCTTAGGACCTCATGGTGCCCATTTGAACAATCTAGGGTTATCTTCCCATTTCGAGATTCCCTTCCCCCCCGCTTAATCACCCCTCAAAGTCCTTTTTGCCAAGTGAGATCACAGTCTTGGGATTAAGACATGGACATCTTTGGGGTGGAGGTGGGGGCATTATTCTGTCTGCCCCTTAAAATCCCTAGTGGTTGAGCCCAGGAATCTCCATCTTCAGGGGCTCTTCAGATTAAGTTTATGCAAGTGTGGAGGCCTAAGGATTGTTTAAGACCCTGAACAGTCAAAAGATTTTGAAGCCAGACTTGTGGCCTCCTTGGCAAATGTACTTCTTTCTAAAGTGTGGTACGTTTCCTAACTATGTGCTTCCAATTAGTCCCATGTGCCCTTATCCATGATCAAATTACCTTTGTAGAACAAGATATTATGTCTCCTTTTTTTTTTTTTTTGTTTTAATTCCTCACACTGTCTCTGCCTCTCTGGTTCATGTCTTAGGGGCAGTGATCTCAAGGCCATCTGAACGGGCTGGGCAAGAAGGCCTTTACTCCCACTGTTTGGCAATTAGAAGCATTTGGTTTTCCAACTGTAAAACCCCCAATATCCCAACTTTCTATTTTCCCTTCTATATTTGTCTTCAAACCCATGAATTTTTCTTGGAGCTCAACTTCTATGAAAGATCTAAGCAAAAGCAGGAAATAAAGTCAACACGATATCACTTCCCGACGACTTCTCCTGGGGCTCTAGGCGGTCGTGTGGTCTGCCTGTGAGTTAGGATGGTGGGTGTTTTACCACATGTGAGACCAAGCTTTGTCAACTTCTCAGAATATAATATTTGTAATATTACAGTTCCATTCATCCAACAATTAGGCCAGTGTCTCATATCACATTTAATGCAGCATCCTACTTCAAGATGCCTCTTCTGTATTAGAGGGGACTGCAGGAGCAAACAGACCTCAAATATCCTGTATACCTCACTGCAATAGGAATGTCTTGCTTTATGATAGTCCAATGCGTATGTTCCTAGTCATCAGTGCTTTTCCTACAGATGGTGATTTAGAGACCTACATTCTGCACCTGGTGGCCCCAGCATCGTTAAAGTTCTCACTCATCCTGAAGTGCATCCAACCAGGAGAAGGAGAAGAGAGCAAGGAAATGATACTAAATCAATCAAAATTTTTAAATAAAAATTTTAAAAATGACACCAGTCATTTCTACTTACATCTCCTGGACACATCTAATTTCAGTTAAATCAAGGAAATGTAATCAATCCCCTCTTAGAGGAAGAAGTAGTTTGTTGTGTTTCTGGTAAACAGCTGTCTCTATTGTACCAGCAAATGATTATTTATATGCCTTCATTTAGGTTATTTGTTGTAGCTTGTAAATAAATAGAAAACTTGCTTTAGCCCATGTAAAACTATTTGTGTCTATTGCACATAGACTGAGACACACCAAAAAATTTAGCAAATCTATTTTTTTAAGAATTTGGGTCAGATTCTCGCTTCTAGGAACATAAGGAAAAAAGAACTTTCTCATCTGGTCTTCAGAAAGCTTATTCCCCGTAGTCCCACCCCCACACACTCCATAAACTACAGATGGCTACTCACAGAAGAAGCCCCTGACCTGTGCTGCTCCACAGAGTTCTCTGAACTACCAGAGCCAGTAAAAAATTGACATCTCTAATTAGAAAGGGTCATTCCAGTCTACCCTGCTTCTTACTCTTCCCTTTGAGTTCGTTCCAGGTGTTCTGGGGTGCTGGGAGCCGCACCGGCCTCTCTGGATGGCAGTCACAGCAAGGAAATGGCAGTGTTTGCACAGCTACCGCCATGAGAAATGAAAACTGGTATCTCCTGCTACTACTGGCTCATGTTGTGCTGGTATTCACCAGGCCTCACAATATTCCATATCAGACCAATATTCTGAACACAGATACCTCATAAGGAAAAGCATATTCCTGCCTTTGCAAGAGAGATTTTAGATGAAAGCTCTATGGATGATGGTCAAAAGGCTCTTCCTATGGGCCTTGCAGATCCAAGACTTAGGGGGTTAAGAACACAAGAGTTACAACTGAGCCTGGCCCCGAGACAAAGAGCCTAATTTAGAGTTAAGGTACAGATAAGGGCAGAACTTAAGTTAATACTTACACCTTCTCCTAATTGGTGATGTATGGCAGTCCCTTCCCCAAGGCCTACTTTCTGCAAAGACCCTCCCTTACAGGTGGCTGGGATGAGGATAGATAAGAGTAGCTAAAACATTACCCACAAACAAAGGCCGACACATTTAGGGCCTCCATGGTGTTCACACATTCAGCATCAAATAGGTTTCCACAAACAACTTATTAACCAACTCAGAAACATTCATTTGAGAGCCAGACAGAATGACTCTTAGCCCATCTATACACTTATGACCTAACCTTAGCATTATTAACTTAGAACAAATATGTATCCTGTCTTTTACTACGAATACCCTAATTCTCTAGTTATAAGATTTACTTAACCT
This sequence comes from Proteles cristata cristata, assembly GCA_017311185.1. Taxonomy (NCBI): domain Eukaryota; kingdom Metazoa; phylum Chordata; class Mammalia; order Carnivora; family Hyaenidae; genus Proteles; species Proteles cristata. The sequence goes on along the minus strand of JAESUZ010004076.1, from coordinate 99,330 downwards.
CACTATAATTCGAATAGTTCTGCAAGAATATTTCTGTAAAACCTGCTTCTGTACACTTTCCAAAGCATCTTATCACAAAAAGTTATCCATTGTAAAAATTCCTTTTTCTGATGTCATGTTATCATTTAACCTATAAATAAAGACACCAAAACCAACAGGAGAGAGATGCCTGCCTGGTGATCAGAAAGAATCACGGGGCTCTCTCACTCTCTCTCTTGCTGACACCGTCCATCCTTCAGGGAACTCTGGACCTGCTGGAGCCGGCTCGGCCTCCAACACTGGGGGGTCTAGAACCGATTTAGGGATTGGAATATGCTTGGGGTACTATCTCATCTCAGCATTTATCCTCTGCCGAACCTTACTGAATCACTTGTTTCTTTTCACACTCTATTAGTTTCTCATGCCTGCTATAACAATTATCACCAATGTGGTTGTGGCTTAATACAAAATGGAATTTATTCTGTCGCACTTCTGGAAGGCAGGCATTGGAAATCAGCACCACTGGGCTGAAATCCCTGTTGGCAGGCCACACTCTATATTCCCAGAAGCTCTAGGGGAGAATCTATTGCCTAATCCTTCCAGTTCTAGTGGCTCCCAGCACGTCTTGTCTTATGCCACATCTTTCCAGTCTTAAAATCGCTCTGCTCTGACTTCATATCCATCACCTTCCTTTCTTCTGTGTAGTCGGATCTCTGCTTCTCTGGTAGGAGGACACTTACAATGGCATTTAGGACCCACCCAGATAATCCAGGAAAGTCTTCCTATCTCTATTTTAAGAGCCTTATCTTAATTGCATCTTCACAGACATTTTTCCAAATAAGGTACCATTTGCAGATTCCAGGGATTAGGGATTGACATTTCAAGGGGATCATTTTCCAGCCTGCCAGCTTATTATCTGTCCTCCTATGATTCACCTCTATTTCTAATGTGAAATGGATTCACCCAATGCCGGCATCCATCATAGTCTCTGACCATTACAGTATCAACCAAGTCTGAAATCTCATCCAACTGTTATCAGCTCCAAAGTCTCAAATATCACCTAAATCATTAAACCAAATATAGGTAAGACTCTGGGTATGATGCACCATGGGGTAAAATTTTTCTCTATGGATGTCTGAATCTAGAAAACAAGATTTTTATTCCAAAAGCCCAAGAGTAGAACACATATAATACAATAGTTCTATTCCCATTCCAAAATGGAAGGAGGAAAGGAGTCATCAGTTCTGAGCAATTTCAAAATCCAGTTGGGAAAGTACCATTAGGTTTCAAGTCCCAGGAACAAGTTTCTGTGGCTTACCTTTCTGCCCTCTCTACCAACAGCTCTACCATCTGGGCTCAAGATGTTGCCCTAGGAAATTTTCCTTTTTCTTGATGTATACATCACACATGTTTGAGCAGACTGGTTTTATAAACCTTCTTCTATACCTATACAATTTTAGAATCTGGACAGTCTTCTTTTAATGCATCTTGTCCTTGCCTTACTCAATCCAAGTGTTTCTAATGATATAACATTTCCAAAAACCTTGAGCTTCTGATATGTATGTCATGAGAATTTATCCCATTAGACAAGAGGGTCCTCCACAGATCCTTCATGGATAGTCGTCTCTGTCCCTGGATTTTGCTGAGATTGTTGATTGAGTCCATGAGTCACATGCCTAATGTTGGCACCACCAGCAAAAGCTGTCCAGACAAATCTTTGGCCTTCACTCCAGACTATGCTTTCCTAACAGTGAAGCACCTAATATTAGCATTTTCTGTAATCTGCATAAGTGCAGAATTTTAATTTCAGCAAGTGATGCTAACTTTTTGCCTGACATCCTTTCCTCTCACATTTTATCACACACAGCAAGAAGAAACAAGAAGGTACCTTCAACAACTTGGCTTGAAAATCTTCCCAGCTGAATATCCAAGTTCATCTCTTACACGTTCTATTTTCTACACAACTGTGGGACACAGTTCAGCTGGGCTTTTGGCCACAGTATAACAGTTTCAAATCACAATTTCCTCATTTCCTTTTGAATTTATTCAAGGTCTTGAGATTTTTTACTCAGGTCTGACATTTTTCTTTTCCTATGATCTGCTCACTACCCAATTCTGAATGCCACATTTTTAGGTAGTTGAAAAAGCAGCATGCCACTTCCAAATCTGTTTTTATTTCCTCTGGCCGCTGTAGCAAATTACTACACATCTGGTGGCTTAAAAGAGCAGAAAAATTTCTCCCTCATAGTCTTGGAGGCCAGGAGTCCAAAATAAGTATCACGGAGCCTATCACTGGCCAGCAAGGCCACACTCCCTCTGGAGGATCTAGGGGAAACTCACCCCTTGCTTCTTCCAGTTTCTAGTGGCCATTAGCATTTGTCATGTCTCTCCAATTTCTGCCTCTGTCTTCACATGGCCTTCTCCTCTTCTGTCCATAAAATCTAGCCTGCCTCTCTCTTCTAAGGATACTTATGATGGCATTAAAGCCCATCCATAATCCAAAGTAATTTCCCCATCTCAAGATCTTTAATTAGTCCCATCTGGAAAGATGTTGTTGGTTTTTGTTTTTTTTTTTTTCCAAATAAGGGAACATTTATACATTCCAGGGATTAGGAGCTGATATCTTTGAGACTACCATTTTCAATCTCCTACATATATGCCCAACCTTGGATTTTTTGCTTCAGAGAAACATAAACACTAGAGGCTGGGGTAGACCAGGTGGCGTGTTAGGCAGGGGCTATGTTTGCCAATCAAAACGCCTCCATGCCCCCCACTTTAATCTCTCCCCAGCAACTGGATAAAAAGCAAGAAGCAATCTGTCTTCTTTCCCCTGTTTGCTTACATGTCATAAAAATAAAAAATAGATAAGACAATTTCACATAGAACTAGATGATATTGGAGATTTACCTTAGTTTTTATTTGAACGTTTACTCAAAAGAGTTGAGTATATCATTGAAGGGAAACACCGCCAGTAAGGCACTTGCTCTCTGGTATAACTCACCTGTTATAATCTCTAACAGTGGTTGGCTTTCATTCTCAGTTGGCCAGAGCCAAAAGCAGTCCCTAAGATCATCAATTCTAATTTCTTTCCTTTATAGATGAAAAAAATTGGTCCAGAAGGGGTACGTTTCTTGCCAAAGTCACAGTTAGTCAGCTTGCAGAATTACTCCATTGTTCCTTTTTGCCTCCTTTTAGCATCCTGACCCTTTCAGGCCTCTCGCTATGATTGCTTTCTCTATTGTTTTGCAGGTTGGCAGTGTACCATTCTAATCATCCCTAATATAGAAAGGTCTAGATATTGCCCACTGAATTCTCTATTCACATTTGGACATAGAATAATTACTCTTCCCTAGAATCCACTTCAAATATGTGGGGGCAGGGTAGCCAGAGAATATAAAGAAAAAAGAAGGAGGAATATAAAGGAAGTCGCTACCACAAGAAACAATATCTGGCCAGTGGACCACCTTTACCTCTTTAATAAGCCTAACTTTTATTTTATTTTACCTTATTTTATTTATATTTCAAGTTTTTATTTAAATTATAATTAGTTAACATATAGTGTCATATTAGATTCAGGAGTAGAGCTTATGGATTCATCATTTACATATAACACCCAGTGTTCATCACGAGTGTCCTCTTTAATGCCCATCCCTCATTTAGCCCATCCCCCCACCACACCTCCCCTCCAGCAACCCCTCAGTTTGTTCTCCATAGTTAGGAGTCTGTTTTTATGGTTTGCCTTTCTCTTTTTTTTCCCCCTTTGTTCATCTGTTTTGTTTCTTAAATCCTATATATGTAAGAAATCTGAAGTCTTTCTTTGACTTATTTTGAATAAGACTAAATTTTAAAATAATGTTAAAGTAAATAAATAAAGTGACAAGTAACCCAACTTTCAACATTAAAAAAGAATTTAAAATATTACCTAGCATATGGGTGCCTGAGTGGCTCAGTCAAGCCTCCAACTCTTGATTTTGGCTCAGGTCATGATCTCATGAATCGTGAGATCAATACCTGAGTTGGGATCCCTGCTGACTGCATGGAGCCTGCTTGGGATTCTCTCTTTCTCTCTCTCTCTGCTTCTTTCCATCTCTATCTCTCTCACTCAAAATAAATTTAAAAACTTTAAAAATATATTACCTAGTATAGAAAGTGTAATGCTAAGTGAAATAAGCAAAGAGGAAAAGCAAGAGAGGAAGAGAAACAAACCAAGAAACAGACTTCTAACCACAGAGAACAGACTGATGGTCACCAGAGGGGAGGTGGCTGGGGGGATGGGTGAAACAGATGATGGGGATTAAGGATGCATTTCTGATGAGGATATATTGTATGGAAGTGTGGAATTACTATATTGTACATGTGCAATGAATATAACACTGTATGTTAACTAACTGAAATTAAAAATTAAAACTTTAAAAAATAAAGTGAAATATTAAAATAATAGTCTTTAAAATCATTCTCTGAAGCCCTTATGGAATCAAATATGTTATTCCATACTAGTAGTTTATTTGCATAAAGCTTGGAGAGAAGCATTATCTGTGAGGATCTCTTCAGAAAGTATAAAAGAGAATTAAATATATATCAAAAACAGAAACATAACAATCCATGACACCATTTATCTCCTTCCCCAGTGTTTACATGCTAGCAACCTATTCAAGTGTCAAAAACACTAATCAATTCAACTCAGCAGTTGAAACAAATCGAAATTATCAGCACGGCTCTGGAAAATAAGTGAATGAATGCCATGCCAAGCTTTCTGTCTATGTAAGCATTCCAAGAAAAGCCACTTTAACCCTGGGCTGTGGCAAAGCACTTCTACACTCAGGCTCTAAATTTGTTTCTTTTTTTTTTTTTAATGTTTTATTTATTTCTAGGAGTGAGAGAGAGAGAGAGACAGCGTGAGCAGGGGAGAGTCAGAGAGAGAGGGAGTCACAGACTGAAACAGGCTCCAGGCTCTGAGCTGGCAGTCAGCACAGAGCCCGACGCGGGGCTCGAACCCACGAACCGCGAGATCATGACCTAAGCGAAAGTCAGACGCTTAACAGACTAAGCCACCCAGGCGTCCCTAAATTTGTTTCTGATTGAATATGACCTACAGTTGCTTTGCCAATTCTATAGGATTTATTCTATATTTTGGACATACCTTTATGGAATGTCAAACTACTGATGGTTTCGGACCACAAGAGTGAACCTTTATATTCCCAGAGAAATAAATAGAATGGAGTCTGAGATGATGGCAAGTGACTTCAGTCTACCTGTTCATATAGGGGTGATGGAAAAGCCACTGGAGAGGAAAGGTGAATACAGAGAGGAAAAGTGAGAGGCTTTTTTTTTTTTTGAGTGCCTAATATATTCTGTGCCAAGCACCATGGCAAGTACTTATTTTATCTATAAAACTCCATTTTCTGTCCCCTTCCTACTCCATCAGTGGAAAGAGCATTAGGATGTCTTTTTCTAGTCCAGCTTTCCCACTGTAAAAGTGAGATCTCAGCAATTCTCTTACCCTCTTGGGACTTCACTTTCCTCATCTTGTTAAATAAAGGGTTTGGACTGAGCCATGGCTAAGGTCTTCTTCAGCATGTATGACCTTCAAGGCCTTCCGGTACTAGTGGGCCACAGTACTAGTCCCTGTTGCTTCAGTAAATTCCTCCTCCACACTAGAGATTTACAGTGCGTCCATTCTTGCAAAGATGGGGCTGTGGGTTACAAACCTGGGTAGGAAGATCATTCCTATTCAGAAGTAGCTTCTCCTGAGAAACGCTTTGATAAAAGTTACTTTCTATCCCCTTTGTTAAACTGCTTTGTGACCTCCCCCCACCCAAACAGACAGAATATAGTAAAATTTGTCTGATGTCAGTGATACAGACAATTACTTAACATACTGCTGTATGTTCTTACCCACCATTCATTTTCTCCTATAAGGAAAATGCATCCAAGATATTAGTAGCATTCTTAACAATCATGACCTAATTACAATAATAAAATATTACACCCAAGAATTGCAGAATACATATTTTTAAGTCCACATGGAACACATACCAAAATCCATCATATGCTGGGCTATAAACAATTATCTGTATGACTTCATTCTTACAGAACATTGTTTCAATTATATACAATATAATCAAGCTGGAAACAGGCAACAATAGGTTATAAGAAAGCTCTGATATTTGGAATTTAGGCATCTATTTTTATATTTTTACAAGTAAGAGATAAATCAGTGAATGATTTCAATATGACAGAACTTGTATGATGGAGCTATGTATTCTATAAAGAGAATATTGAGAGCTTGAAATGTATATAATAGAAACATAAAAAGAAGCTTAATCAATCATTTAAGCATGCATTTGAAGAAGCAAGAGTGTAGATCAAAGAAATAACAAATATGGGGCACCTGAGTGGCTCAGTCAGTTGAGCATTTGACTTTGACTCAGGTCATGATCATGTAGTCGGTGAGTTTGAGCCTTGTATTGGGCTCTGTGCTGACAGCTGAGAGCCTGGAGCCTGCTTCAGATTCTGTGTTTCCCTCTCTCTGCCCGTCCCTCGCTCATGCTCTGTCTCTCTCTCTCTTAAAATTGAATACATATTAAAAAATTTTTTTAATCCCCAAAAATCATATAGGCAAACCCATTAGATAAAATAAATAATTTTAGTAAGATCACATGACATAACCAATGAATAAAAAATAAACTAAATTTCCAAATACCAATAATCAAAAAATTATTTTTTCAAATTATGTAATTGACAAAAGTATAAAAAAACCCATCAAATAAGAAAAATCTAAAGTTCTATGTAACAGAACAGTGGAAAACTAGAAAATAATATTAAGAAAAACTTTTAAGTTCTAAACAAATGAGGAGCTCTTCTGTGTTTCTGGAGTAGATTTAATATTGCATTTTTCCCAAATTGATTTGATAACTTCTCAATAAAAATTCTGGCAAGTTTTTAGCTAGAAATCAACAAAGTAATTCTAAAATTCTTAGAAGAATTCAAAGGACCAAATACAGTCAAGGAAACACTGGAAAAAAGCAAATTTAGAAGATTTATAATATCAGATATCAAGAGTAGCTGAAAGCTATAGAAAATAATAAGGTAAAGCACTAAACAACTCTAAATAATGTGAGTTTCAGAGAACAAATCAGACCTTAGATGGACACTTGATTATGACAACAATGATACTTCCAATCGGTGAGTAAAGAGCTTTTATTCAATAAATGGAGCTGAGTCATTTTGACATTAAGTGAAATTTTTCATATTGATTCCTTAACTCATACTATAATCAAATGTCAATATTGGGGCACCTGGGTGGCTCAGTTGGTTAAGCATCCATCTCTTGGTTTTGGATCAGGTCATGATCTCATGGCTAGGAGGTCAAGCTCTGCACTAGACATGGAGCCTCTCTTCCTCCCTCTCCCTCTGCCCCTGCCCTGCACACCTGCTCATTCTCCAGATTAATTAATTAGATTAATTAATTAATTAAAGTGTTTAAAAAACCGCACTGGTATAAGATTGGAAGTTGGTCTACCCCTGATATGGAATTGTAGGGCCACCTGAATGGCTCAGTGAGGTTAAGTGTCCGGCTTTGGCTCAGGTCATGATCCCATGGTTCAAGCCCCCATCAGGCTCTGTGCTGACAGCTCAGAGCCTGGAGCCTGCTTTGGATTCAGTGTCTCCCTCTCCCTCTGTCTCTCCCCCACTAGTGCTCTCTTTCAAAAATAAATAAATTGTTAAAAAAATAAAAACAAACAAAAATTGTCAACAATTTCTGTAATTGCCCTGAAAAAATGTTTCTATCCTTTGTTTTTATCAGGTCTTTGATTACTCAAGAAAATGGAATCTTCTTAATATTGAAAGAGCCAAGTTTTGTCAACAATTAAACAACTATGTAAACCTCTGTAGAATCTCTTATTGCCATAATAAAAATAGTATTTTTTCGACAGAGTTCCCAAAATTCAAAGTCTAAAAGAAGTCTTCTTGACTAAATAGGCTAGTTTATTTGGTACCACTAAGCAGTAATAAACATTAGGCTATGCTGTGTGGTAAAGTGCTATGATTCATCTAGAAATTATTTGAAGGCTCTAAAGTTCTAATATGTCCTGGTATAATGTCATCGCTTGTATTTCTGATTATTGAGATGTTGTATGTCACAAAAATACTATAGCCAGCAAGAGATATAAGGTGTCAAAAGAAAAAGCCCATATTTTGAAGGAAACTATAAAATGCTTAGGATTATTATTTCTAGGGGACAAAAAAAATCTTCCTCAAGAAAGGAAAATAGCAGTATGTCAGCTAGCCTCACCAAGGACCCACAAGCAATTGCATGGGTTTTGGGGAATGACTGGGTTTTGCCACATCTGGATTCATAACTTTGGGCTACTTGCAAAACCTCTTTATAATAAACTTCAGGGACCCAAGACAGCCTTATCTGAGTGGAATAAAGCATGTGACCATGCCTATTCTAGTTACAAATCTCTTGAAAGTGAGTCCCTATGCAATGAAGAAATCTGGATACATAGGTTTACACAGGGCAGGGTAGTTGTAGTGAGGGTGAAGTGGTAGAATTCTGGGTGTATTTTGAAGGCAAACTGGTAAGATCTGCTGAAGATAAGTTAAAAGACTGGGCAAAATATAAAAAGCAACCCCTTAAAATGAGAATTACCTAGCCAAGATCTGGGAAAGGCGTAGAGCTCAGAAGGGTACCCTGGAGGCACTCTGTGCTGGAAGTAATTGCAGACAGTCCGTCAGGCAGCTGAGACAGACAGTGAATCTTTGACCTGGGCTAATAAGGGTCAGAGTCAGGGGCTGCCAAGAAAGGGAGCCACCGTGTGCTCCGAACAGGTTCTCTGGAAGGACGGAATGGGCCAACATTGCCCTAAAAAAGACTCTCGCAAAACTGTGCCTAGAAACAAAGAAAACTGGTTAGAACTATTGCATAAGTCTCACCAGGATAAGAGCTGTACCAAAGAGTAAACTAAACTTCAGCCCATTCAAAATGGCCTATGGAGGCCCTTTCCTAAAGGCTCTGGCTCCTTCCTCAGGTCTAGAAGTTTCTTCGGCTATTAAGCACATAATTAACTTTCAAAAAGTGGGGGAGGCACTCCACAAGAAACAATTTTTTAATGTTTATTTATTTTTGAGGGAGAGACACAGATTTGAGTAGGGGAGGGGCAGAGAGAAGGAGCCACAGAATCTGAAGCAGGCACAGGGCTCTGAGCTCCAGGCTCTCACGAACCATGAGATCATGACCTGAGCCGAAGTTGGACACTCAACTGACTGAGCCACCCAGGCACCCAAGGACAGAAATTTTTGACCTCCTGCCACCTACTGAAACCAGGCCTCCCCCATATGAACTTGAGGATTGGGTGTACCTCAAATCTTTGAAAAGTGGGTCACCACAGGATCAACTCCACCCAGTTTGGACAGGCTCCACATAGTACTTTTGTTTTTTAATGTTTGTTTGTTTGTTTGTTTGTTTGTTTGTTTGTTTGAAAGAGAGAGCGAGTACTCATGAGCGTGAGAGGGGCAGATAGAAAGGGAGATAGGAGATCCAAGCAACCCTGATGTGGGGCTCCAACCATGAGGTCATGACCTGAGCCAAAGTCAGATGCTCAACCAACTGAGCCACGCAGGTGCACCCCCAGCTAGAACTCTTTTTTTTAAATGTTTATTTGTTTTTGAGAGAGAGAAACAGAGCATGAGTCGAGAAGGGGCAGAGAGAGAGGGAGACACAGAATCTGAAGCAGGCTCCAGGCTCTGAGCTGTCAGCACAGAGCCTGATGAGAGGCTCGAACTCATGAGCCATGAAATCACGACCTGAGCCAAAGTTGGACACTCAAGCAACTGAGCCACCCAGGCTCATCCCTGACCTAGAACTCTTAACCACATGTTCTTCTCTAAAATTAGAAAGAGTTGTCCTGTGAACCCACCACTCTTGAATGAAAACAGACCACCTCCCCCCAAAACTCTGAAAGACGTGCTACCAACAGCAGATGACCACAACAAATACACCTGTGAGCTACTTGCTGACCTTGAAATTCTGTTCCAGCATGCCTCACAAGATCAGGAAAGCCCTGGTGGCCAGGGGTACCTAGATTTGGACTATAACAATTTTAGTCTGTATAATACCAGCTCTGCTTTTCTGTTTTTTTCTGTCTTATTGTTTGCTGCCAGTGGGTTAAATCATTTGCTCCGTGACCATTCAGTAATGAATGCCACAGCCCATTGTCTATATGTGACAGAATGGATAGTGTCTTGGCCCTCTTTGCTCTGCTCACCAGGTGATAGAGGCTGGATATAATAGCCCTTAAGATCTTAAAATGAGCACTTTGATAATATTGGTTTTTGTCACAGGGATATCTAAAGTTATAAACACACTGGAGCACCACTGGGAACTAAAATCCCCAGTGAACAGAAGAAATAAGTAATAACATAGCAAGGGTGGATGGGATAAAAGGCTGTTGCATGTACCACGAGCACCCACAGATCAAAATGGGTGGCCTGTATACCCTCTGATACAGAATGGCCTTGTAATAGACTTATTTGGGCCCACTTGTTAATAGAAGAAGGGGCTGTGCAGTAATTAACACTTTGTGCTGACCTAGACTAATACCTCAGGTGTCATCAAAGTAAATCTTAAGAAAATCTTGAATCAAGGGGCACCTGGGTGGCTCAGTCGGTTAAGCATCTGACTCTTGGTTTCAACTAAGGTCACGATCTCACGATTCATGGGTTCAAGCTCCACATTGGACTCCTCCCTGAGAATGAGGAGCCTGCTTGGCATTTTCTCTCTCTCCACCCCTCCCTCACTCATTCTCTTTCTCTCTCTCTCTCTAGCTAAATAACCAATCTTAAAAAAAGAAAATAAAATCTTAAATCAAGCAGCTTATTTGTAAACCTTCAACCAAAAAGGAGGATTCCTGATGAATCCTATCAAAAGGGCTATCAAACGGGCACTACACACCTCACGTGATTTCTCCCCTTTCTGGGGCCGCTAATAATCCTGCTACTCTTAACACTTTTTGGACCTCACATATTTAACTGTTTGGTGCCACTTGGGTCCAAGCAATTTGAGGCCATAAAATTACAAACATAGAAACACAAGAGCACAAACAGCTCAGGGCTAAACCTGGTGACACACAGCATATCTCAGACTAGCTGGGAAAAGTTCTGCTCCTCTGCTGATCCCCATGACAACACCCATGCCCAGCAGAAAGGGGCTATAGAAGATGGACCTTTACCCCATGTCCCACAAGAATGAGGAGCAGTGGGGCACCTGGGGGCTCAGTTGGTTAGGTGTCCAACTCTGGATTTCAGCTCAGGTTATCATCTCCCGGTTGTGAGATGGAGCCCCATGTTGGGCTCTGTGCCAAGAATGGAGCCTGCATGAGATTCTCTCTCGCTCTCTTTTTCTCTCTCCCTCTCCCTCAGACCCTCCCTCACTCATGTACACACATGCTCTCACATGCTTGCTCTCACACTCTCTCTCAATAAATAAAAGAAAAAAGAAAAAGGAGCAGTATAAAACCAGAGGAAACTCCTAGAAGCTTTGCCTGTCAATCTTACCTTTTAGATCCTAACTAACAAGCAGCTTGAACAGAAAGAAACATTTGAGGAAGACACCTGTGTGGATGAATCAGAAAGTGCCTTGGCCTCATTATCATGTTAATATCTCCCTCTGAATATTCCTCCAAAGCCCCAGTAAAAGGAGTCTGTTTTCCCCGTCTTCTGGGGGAGTCACAGCTGTGGAACTTACTCCCTGTGATTTCCTGATTGGAAGAAATAAATGTGACTCTGTGAGGGAACTCCACCCAGTGTGGTCTCTGGAGGGGACCCAGTCTAGTCTAGAAACGAAAGTAGTAATAACGAGGAACAGGACGTTTACATGAAATACACGGTAACTAATTTGGAAATGCTATAGACAAACTGATAAGAACATTTAGTGTATTACTATCCACTAAAATCATCACCTAACATTTTCGAACATACACATTCAGACTTCACAATAGGAAACAAAAGTACAGTTGTTATGTTATTGATTCTGCATGTCAATTAACTGTGGAAGGAGAGATGCCTACCCAATGTCTTCTAGCCGTGATCTTACCGTAGAGCCTCCGCTAAATTCACTTTATATTCTTTGAGCTTTTTCTGTTTTATTTTGTTTTAGTAGGAGGACTGGTTTGTTTACCAAAGCTGCCTTTGTCCCTGCATTACTCTTCCTGGTGATGACTTTATATGTCAGAAGACTTTTTCAAAGTGTATACAAACCATGCAATATTTTGGAATCAAAGTTATATTAGAGTTTGACATTCCCTTGCTACTGTATGTTATATAAAATGTGGGAATGTTGAATATAATACATAATACGGGGTATACACATGTAGATGAAGCAAGTGCATTGGGGAACAATGAGGATTTTGTTTCAGAACCCAAAACAGGGAAGTACCAGGAGAACAGAAAATACTAATTATGAACAATCAAATTTATTGAACCAGTGATGGTTCAAATGGTAGGCAACAATAAGGTGTCTGATGTAAAATTTAACCAACTAATAATATAAGGTGATTAACGTGTTTACATAATTTTAAAGCACAGCTAGCTCTCTGAAAAAACTTTTTCAGAATAAAATAACATCTTCTAGTATAAAAGTCACATATTATTCCTCTGAAAGTAAAAACATTAAAACGTAGTTTTAAACTTATACCATTTATAGCAAAACCAAGTAAAAATCATACGACCACTAACGATTTTTGGAAAGCAACAAATTAAATGATTAATAATATTCTGGGGGTGCCTGGGTGGCTCAGTCAGTTGAGCGTCCTAGTTTCCTCAGGTCATGACCTCATGGTTCCTGAGTTGAGCCCCACATCAGTCTCCTGCTTGGGGTCCTTGTGTCCCTCTCTCTGACTCTCCCTTACTTGCACTCTCTCCCTCTCTCTCAAAAATAAAAATGAAACATTAAAAACAAAATATTTATAGTAATATTCTGGGTGGGGGAACAGGGGCCAGAAATATAAGAATGGGTTTCCCATTGAAGCCACTAGACTTAATGTAAATAAAGAAAAAAATACATGCGACCTCCATTTCAAGGAGTTCCAGCCTCCTTGTACATAAAGAAGAACCCTGAGGCCAGCTTTGTGAAGAATGTGGACAGTTTCCTTGAGGCACCTAATATTGATGGTCAGGGGACAGAGAGCAAGATAGAAGTAGGTTGAAGAATGTATTTACGGGCATGAGGAGTTAAGACAATGTGCCCATCACTGTTCTGGGGGGAAAATGGCAACAAAAGGCAGTGAGAGGAAGTAGAAGGAGTTTTTTTTTTTTTTTTTTAAGTAGAAGGAGTTATTGACGATCATGTAAGTAATGTGAATGCTTGGTGAGCTGCTAGGGAGTGGCATTTCCTATACGGCACCAGGAAGGAAGTCTTATATTCTGGCTTATGGACAGAGAGTATCAGAGTTGTAGTTGTTTCAGAGTTGTTCTTTAAACATTTATCCAGAATTCTATGTGCTCTGTATGTGTGTGTGTGGAGGGATCACACTGAAGAAGACACACATCCTGTCTTCATAGAAATTAAACATTAGTGGAAAAAGCAGGACATAAACATAAATCAGAATGGACCAGATAAAGAGAGAGAGGAAGGAAAACAGAAGAATGAGAAAATGTCCAAAAATGGACAATTCAGCCAAGGAGCACATCTCCATAATTAGTTCTGATAAGCTCATTTTGTTAATGCTGTTCTGGTTTTTTTTAGGGACAAAAATGCCATATTTGCTTAATTGATTGTTGTTTTGAAAAGGCAAGATTACACGTATTCTTATTCTGGTATGTTTTTAAATAACATGCCAACCTCTCTCAGTTTACTGTTAGGAACACACTGTGTATTGCCCAGTGATGAACTTTTTACCATGTCATGACATCTAACACTGCTCATGTCACTGTGTCTACCTAAACCTCTAAGCAAAGTGTCATTTGTTACTTTGGATAAATGATTGATGAGAGTTGATGGGATAATAATGGCTCATATTTTAGAAAACTGATTTAAAATTCTTTACAGAAAAACTATGGTCTATATGTATACAAATCATAGACCTGGGGTTGAAAGTTGTATCATTTCAACTTGAGAATTCAAATGTTGTAACAGACCATATGCCAAAAGCCACCAAGTTACCTGTGGGAGCTGGGGAAGGCTTAACACAAAAGGTCACACAATATGATTCTTGAAAAATGTTATACTAACCCCACACACTACGGTATTTTGACATCAGACATCTAGAAAAATCGGGACTGTTTACTCAAAAGAGTCATTCATCTTTATATTGAGAGCTCTCGGTCTCTCTCTCTCTCTGTATCTGTATATGTATGTGTGTATATGTATGTATGTATATGTATGTGTGTATATACACATACATATAGACAAAAATTATATTTCACTTATTTAATTGACAAGATATTTAAATCATTCTAGATGAGATGTCTTATATGATTTATTGTGTTGGCCATATTTGTTGTAGGTTTTCTAAAAAAAATGCGAATGAGGGGCATTTGGTGGCTCAGTTGGCTGAGAGTCTGACCCTTGATTTCAGCTCAGGTCATGATCCCTGGGTCATGGAATCAAGCCCTGCATTGGGCTCTGGACTGAGCACTGAGCATGGAGCTTGCTTGAGATTTTCTTCCTCTGTCCCTTTGACCCTCTCCCCTGCTCTCTCTTTCTCTCTAATAAATTAGAAAATAAAAAATAAATTAATTAATAAATGAATAGTTCAAAGGAAAAAAAATCATAATGAAAAGGAAAAGTCAATGGTACAATCCAGTGTATAACATACTCATTTTCAATCATTTGTTTTCTTAGGACACATATTGCCAACCATTAAAAGATAAACTGAGGGATTTTTCAATTTTCAAGAATTTATGTATGTATATATACATCTGTTTGAATTGGGCATTGCCAAACCTGACGTGGGATGGGTGTCTTTCACCAGCCGGAGCGAAGGGAGAGGTTTTTATAAGGAAGAGGTAGAAACAAAGGAAGGAAATTATTTGATTGTCTACAACTTAAGTCAGTGCCTTACTTGAGGAAGCCCATGTGGCTGATTGTGAGTGGTTATGCTTACGTTTCTTTTCCTCTGATTCAAGGACACTGACTCTGGTTTAGGTTCTGGTTTGCTTTCAGAGGGGATTAGAACCAATCCCAATCCAATGGCTCCTTGTTTACGTTCTTTTCTCATCCCTTATCCCACATTTAAAACCTGGGCTGATAAAACAGTGTCTTCCATCATTAGGGCTCTAGGCTCAATCCAAATCTTCTCAAAACTCCGACCTAAAAGACATACCAGCAGTGCTTCTTTATGTAAATTGGGGGCGTGGGTTCAGAAGTGAGCCCTGCCTAATTGCCCATCCTTCCCAGCGTCCACATGAAATGCACGTAAAACAAATCATTAGTCTACTGCTCAAATTTATGCCATTTCCCTTGGGAAACAAAGTCAAATGAAATAATGTGACTCAGGAGTGTGGTGGTATTTACATTAACTCTATAGAAATTACAGTACAACTTAGGCCAAGATATTAAGGAAACATGTATTCCAGCACCATTGGTTTATCAGAAGTGTCCTTGATTCCACTGGGGAAAAAATCTGCCTAAAATACATGAGCAAAAATATGAATTTTATTGTCTCTAGTTTGCAAGCTCTGTGCAGGCAGGGATCTTGTTGATCTGTCTTATCTCAAAGATCTTTTGCAGTATTGGACCAAAGGGGTATAGAATGTCTTAGGGAAGTTTTCTAAATACCCTTTCCCTATCAGTTCTTTACACGCTCAAGTGAAAGAACATCTTCAGCTCACAGTGAGGGCCTTAAGGCAAAATTGTGTACTATTAACATTTGATTCTCTAGCATACTGATAGGTACATACGATAGTTGAGTAAGTGACTGAATGAAATATTAGTATCATAATAACATGTCTTAGAATATTCAGAATGCTCTTACATACACTTATGAATCATTTAATATTGACAAACAGCCCTATGAATTACTTAGTATAATATTATTTTATGTCCATTTTGCACTGAAAAGACTGAGGATTAGAAAGGTCAGATAGCTTGCCCAACACTAGGGGACGTGAGCCCGGGCACCCCAGCTCCAAACTTGGATGCGTTTTTCTCTAATGGAAGCATGTGACTCTCAAACACAAAGATGATCTTCCGTAAAATCAGCAGCAGCTCATATGCACGTGTTTTTCCTACTCAAAATGGTATAGAAAATATTTATATTCTTGTCTTTAGAATTTGTAGGATAACCAAACCAGGCTACCTATTTCCTCCCCTTTTTGTATTACTTATGATGAAACATAAAATGTATATACACAATGTGGACAAGTAATCTCCAGGTCCAAACAGTCTTTCGAGACTTATCTCATTTTCTTTATATTTCTCTTTGCATTCCCCCCACCCCCTCCTATTTTAATCTGCTTTTGGAAGGTCAGGCAGGGAGTATGTACTAATTTAAGTGACATTATAATAGATGGATCTAACTTCAGAGGCTGGAAAATATTTTCTGGAAAATAGAACTGAAGAGAGATCATTGCTTCGGTCTTTTCAAAAATGTTTTTACTAGCTTTCTAAACCAGAGATTTGCCTTATGTGTTTAACATTTTATGAAGATTGGTTTTTCACAATAGTACTTTAATATTCTATACAATGTATACAGATGTTAATATGAACTGATAAAATAATCACAAATAATATTTAAAAACAATATCCACAAGAGGATGAAACTGTGCTTGTTGTCTTATGCATGTAATTGTTATTTTTAGTATTTGTTACCAAAAGGGAGGGTTATTACAATTTTCCTCTGATTCATTTCACTGTTTTTGCATTCTTTGACCAATACACAGATGCTTTTTATCACCTATAAGACATACAGGCTTCTTACAAACTTGAACAAATTCAAGTGATTGATGGCACTGAAGAAGGGCGCCTAAATACTTGTCTGGAAATGATAATGTAAATTCCCAATTACAAATATACATATAAATTCTAGAAAGTTCAATCTGGACACAGTTCATAGAGTGTTATTTTTTTTCCAGACTAAAGGGTAGTCTTGTGGATTGTTATGTGGTGATTCACTTTCCACATTCCACTAGGCATTGATGTGCCTTCTGCACTGCCTGACCTCTGGTAACTTCTATTACCGGGCAAAGAGGAAGTAGAGTGATTAATATTCATGAACACCAATGCAAAGTTGGAAAAGCTAAGGAGCAGTGCAATGCATTCATCTGTAACACTTCTCAAAGTAAACCATGGAATAAAATGAATTTCTTTAAGCATGAAACTAGATGTCTCCTCTAAATAGATCTCTCTGTGCATTAGGATACCTGACCAGCAGAGACTCATCTGAAGTAAGGTTTACTGCATCAAACCTTACTGCAGAAATTCCTAATTGATGATAGTTTACCTATTTCTGTAAGTTCCATGAAAATTAAATAACTATATATAGCAGACAGACACTATTGAACGCTATTTATAGAACAATCTTTACAAAAAAAATCATGTTAAGTGCATCATGACTTTCATCTATATTCTCATAATTTAATATTTTCAAGTTAGATACAGCTGTTAAAATCATAGAAGTTATTTGTTAAATGAATATCTTCCAGAAAATGGTGTTTCATGTACTGAAATAAGCAAAAACCTGGAAGGAAAACAAATACTGAAGAACAATTTCTGTTCAAAATTATTTAAAGTTGCATTACATGAAAACAGAATTATTTCTGAAGAGGAGCAGATGAGAAAAACAATTAAAGCCAGGAATCTGAAGACAAAAATGACTTGAAAAACACAAGTTTTCTCTTACGGTTTTTAAGATGACTAGCAGGAAGACAGATGTTAAGAAATACAAAATGCTAATTATAATGTTTAGTTAAGAGGAGTGATTATCAGCAAAAGTGAAAAAAAAAAAGGAGGGGGAGGGGGGACTTACATTCAATTATCCATTGAATTGCAGTGTTGGCATTCAACAGAATCCATTTTATCTTATTCAGAGCAATCAACTAGGGAAACAAAAAAATTTTCTTCAAGAGCTTGCAAACAAACAGAATCAGAAAACAAACAGTTGGAGCCCAGCTGCCTCCGAGGAAGAATAGGACTCAGGACCAGTGAGGAAGTCATTGCCACGTGGAACACCTTTGCTCTCCTGCCTGTTCTGTGGCTCTTCTTTTAGATTTGGGGGCGGTATAGGCCAGAACTTTGGGAATTTTTATTAAAAATGCATGAGAATAAGCCCATGAAACAGATTTTCATTGGGCTAATTATTAACTCTATAGCCATATAATTAAAGACACCCTGTTACTTGAGATGTTAGTCCCAAAGACAAGCATCGGCCCCCCTAAAACTTGAAGTAATAGCTTTAGCCTGATAAAAGCAAAGGAATTCAAATCTCTCTATTCCTTATACTCTATTTATTTATAGGACTAAAAGAGCCACATTCAAAATGTGTCCGCATTCAGAGTGTATTGATTCATGCTGGGGTCTGAATTCCCTTGCAAAAGAAAAGTGGCCCCTGTAACAGCCCTCCCTCCTACAGTTCTGATCCAAAATATGTTCATATAAAGACATCATGAATATTAGACAGCTGGGAGTTTTTTACTTGACTTCTCAGGTAAGCAGTCACTCTTGCAATTTTTTTCTTTAAAAAAAAAAAGGGAAATAGGTTGGTGACATCAAAGGTGCCTCGGTTGGCAAACCCAGGTAGCACATGAGCTCTGTTCTTCACATTCCATTCCTGCAGACACTACCAAGTGACTCTAAGCCCCTGCCACATAAGAATTTTAAGGCAGATATGCAGTCTTTTGTGGTGAAGAGGGTAAACTATCTCAGCACATCCAGACACACTAGAGTCTCCTATTTCTAAAAGCTTAAAAAGAATATTCTACTCTCCACCATGATAAGTCAGTCCAGAAATGAGCAAAACTCATCCAATACAAAAAGCTTCTTTGATGCCTAAAGTAAATCACGTATATTGCTTTTTAATTCAACTAACACATAATGAAGTTCCATTTTGTGTCGAGCATTGAACTGGTATGCTATGGTATATAAAGATGAGCAATGCAGGACCCTTGGTCTGAGGGATCTCATCATACACGGAAAGCATGGAAATAACGGTAGCTGCCGTTGATCAAACACGCATGTAAGGCTGGATCCAATAGTCCCAGAGCCCTGCAGTGTCAGTATTATAATTATTATAATAAATATTATATTATTATAAATAATAAATAAATAAATATTATATTATTAGGGATAATAATATAAGTTATTATCCTTAAGGTAAAGAGGAATCACTGAAGAATGGAAAGTTTAAATAACCTTTTCAAGATCACACAGCACAGCAGAACAGTATTTCAGACCTAAGCCTTTCTACCATGTCACACTTGACACAAAAGTTTTCCACTCTGTCTCCGTGCTAGGTCATTGCACATTGCACAGCTTTCTTCCCTATAGTCGAAAGACCCAACGTCCTCCACCATTTCTACCTAGTTATTATGGTGTGTGTAGCTCCCTATGCTTTCATTCAACAACGTCTGAGTGCCTGTATGCCTGGGTAATCATTTTTTTTTTTTTTTTATTTTTATGTTTTTTATTTATTTCTAGAGAGAGAGAGACAGCGTGAGCAGGGAGGTCAGAGAGGGAGAGGGAGTCACAGACCGAAAGAGGCTCCAGGCTCTGAGCTGGCAGTCAGCACAGAGCCCGACACGGGGCTCGAACCCACAACCGCGAGATCATGACCTAAGCGAAAGTTGGACGCTTAACCGACTAAGCCACCCAGGCACCCCCCTGGGTAATCATTTTGAGTAGCTGAGTACCTAAGAATGCTCCATCATTCCTTCTAGCATCACTCACTTTATAGCAAAACAGAAAAATCTTCATGAGTCCTAGTAAAATGTAAACCTTCACTTAAACATGGAACACACCACATATGCTCCCTGCAGCTGAAGAACTCTGAAAAGTATTCAGAGAGAAGGGACTGAGATATAAGGAACTGAGAATGTAAAGACATTGGAATTATTGCTGGAAAGCATAGCATTTTATTCAGGGAATTATTGCTGTTGCTGTGGACGTTTTCAGATACAGCCTTAGGCACTGACAATGACGAATGGTCTACGTCGTTAGTTCAGCTTATAGAGCCAAAGGGAAAAGTCTGAATATTAGTCAAAACGTTGACTTAACTGAAGCACTTTAATACGCTCATCAGGCATGGTATGGCATATACTATGGTGTTAATTACTCTCTGGCTTTGTCTAAAGTTGTATTTTCTACCCCACTCTTAAAATTCCTTTCACTTGTGGGTCACAGCATTTGGGATAAAATTAGTCATGACATTCTGGAGGAACCATATTCGTTGACATTCTACTTCATTCCTTAATTACCCATGGGGGGAAGACAAGTGAGCAGCCAGGTGTATTATCAAATCTACAAATGTAACGTATTCCTTTCACTGATCTAAACAACTAGAAAATAGTACTAAGAGAATTTGCAAAGTATGTCAAAGTTTATCTGCAAAGATTAAACTCACAAACATTTCTTTATCTGTTTCTCATAGCACTGAGCACTGTGCCTGATACTCACTAAGCTTTTGTTAAATATGAACCTTCCAAATTATTGATCTTAATTGCTCTATAGGATATTTTTATCTTACTCTTTCAGCTTATTTACAGCAAAATGTAACCTAAATTTAGATAACTTATATCATCTTCATGATGATCCTAAGACATCCTACCATGTTTTCTAGCATGTTTTCTAATTCTTTCAAGAAATATTATATTTTACTCAAGATCACTTTAGTTTTCAGTGCATTTTATTATATTCTAGTGCTCTAAAAACCATCAGCCAAGTATGATCTCTGTCACTTAGCCAGAAGGATGAGCATCTCCATGATTACCTTACTGGTATATTAACTTTAGAGCTGTTGTAAAATATTACCACAAACTTGGTGGCTTAAAGCAACAGAAATTTATTTCTCACAGTTCTGGAGGCTCCAAGTGCAGAATTAAGCTGTTAGCAGGACCATACTCCTTCTAGAGCCTCTGAAGGACAATCCATGTCATGGAGTTAGGGCCCAATCTAGTCCAGTAGGACCTCATCTTAAGTTGATTACATCTGAAAACTCCTCATTTGACCTTCAAGACATATTTTGACTCTAAGGTCACATTCACACATTGTGATTAGACATTGAACATTGGACATGAAGAAGGTTAGTGCATTCAGGTTAGTATCACCACTCCGATGTCAGCAGAGGATTACTTAATTGATTTATTTACTACTAATGAGTTTGTTCATTAACACAAACACCATATCTGGGCTAAAGAAATGAGATAGAACAGATTTGTCTATAGAATGGTCAACAATCGTCCTCATGATAGTTCAACTTTACGAAAGGAATGTGTGCAAAGGGTTGATTTTAAATCAATAGGCAACTTTTATTCCATCATATACAACCGCTCAATCACAGCTCTGTGATATGAATAGTTCCAAGTAATAAAAACTTGGAGATAAATAATAAAAAGATTGCAGATAAGCCTATCTCTAGCTAATCCTTTTCTTTTTTTCCAGGAGGATTTGGTATGCCCTTTTTTGAATCAGTACCCAGTTGTCCCTTCCCAGTGTCTCCTCC
This sequence comes from Proteles cristata cristata, assembly GCA_017311185.1. Lineage (NCBI taxonomy): Eukaryota > Metazoa > Chordata > Mammalia > Carnivora > Hyaenidae > Proteles > Proteles cristata. Next base: position 77,695 of record JAESUZ010004076.1, on the reverse strand, counting down.
TATTTCTCATGCCACCATTTTGCTTCTCTCTCATTCCTCCCAAAGAATCAGATGTCTCAAGGGAGACAAAATTTGAGTTTGTAAAAAGAAAGCTATCTCTGCATATATTCTCTGTGAAAATACCCATTACTTTCTTTACACTAGTAATTCCCGCTGGTTGAGATACGTTTCTCCCAAATAATTAGGTAGCTCACCTTTCACTTCTTTATGGTCTCTGCTCACATATGGGTTCCTCCCAGGGGCTGCCCTGAACACCCTACCTAAAGTCGCCATCCTTCTCCATGACACCCTAAATTTACCTTGTTTATTTCTTTCCCTCAAATCATTTATACCAACCTGATAACACAGTTTATTTGTAGATTTGCTTATTGTCTATATCTCCCACTAGAATATAAGGTCTGCAAAGGCCATGACTTTGTCTCTATAGCTCATTGTTGTATTGCTTGTACAGCTTTTCCTGGAGCAGACACTTAATAGATGTTTGCTGAATAAGTGAATGATTCGAAGTACATTATATCTCTGGAAAAAAAAGAACTTTCCTATACTATCAATTTGCTGATACTATACTACCTATATTTGATATAGATATACAATACTATCTATATTTGATATTATATATCTATATTATCAATATCTGACTTTCATAGATTTCCAGGGATATATACAGAAATGGGAAGAAATGTTTTCCTCATGTTGAATTCAAAAGCTCTTACCAATATACAATTACTAATTTATAAATTAGCCAATTATTCATTAAGAATTCTGCTGTCAGGGATGCCTGGGTGGCTCAGGTGGTTGAGCGTCAGACTTTGGCTCAGGTCATTATCTCACAGTTCGGAGGTCTGAGCCCCATGTTGGGCTCTGTGCTGACAGATTGGAACCTGGAGCCTGCTTCAGATTCTGTGTCTCCCTCTCTCTCTGCCTCTCCCCTACTTGTGCCATGCACATGAGCGCGCACACTCTCTCTCTCAAAAATAAACATTAAAAAATAAAAAAATTAAATCTTAAAAAAAAGAATTCTGCCATTCACTGGTAAATTGCCTTTTTAAAAATTTTATGATACCATTGGACCAAATGTATTTTGGTAGATTAACTGGTTGTAATAACATGATAAGAATTATATTTTTAATTTTTTAATGTTTTATTTTATTTTTGAGAGATAGAGCAAGGAGAGGCAGAGAGAGAGGGAGACACAGAATCTGAAGCAAGGTCTAGGCTTCGAGCTGTCAGCACAGAGCCCGATGCGGAGCTTGAACTCATGGACCACAAGATCATGACCAGAGCCAAAGTTGGATGCTTAACCAACTGAGCCAACCAGGTGCCCCATAATAATAATTATATTTTTAAATGACAACCAAGAATGTGCATTATGTAAATACTGGAATTCACGGAAGATATTTTTTCCACAGCAATATTATCCGAATGAGAGTTTAAAGGCATCATTCATCAAACTATTTCTGTTATCCCTAAGTTTGGAGCCAGTTGAGAAAAGACACAGGATAAATCAGTTTTTCACTGTCTCCTTACACTTAATCACAAAATCTTAGTGACCCACACAAGAAACATTTATCTGTGCTCACAAATCTAGGAGTTGGCCAAAAGCTCTCCTTAACGTGGCTGGGCTCACTCATGCATCCAAGGCTAGCTGATTGGTCAGAGGAGTGGAGGCTGGCTGGTTCAGGGAGCCCTCCCTTGAGGTAAATCCTTTCCTCCAGCTGACTAGTCTGGGCTTATTATTATTATTTTTTTGGCATAGTAAGAGTTCAAAGAGAACAAAAGAATAAGATATACTGTCACTTCTACTGCATTCTACGTTCCTAGGCAAGTCACAAAACCAGCCCACAGCCAGAGAATAGAGAACAGACTCCACCTCTTGAGGGGAGGAGAGGCAACATTACACTGCAAGGGCACAGATAGGGTGACAGGCAGAGAGTGAGGTCAATTTTGTAATCAATTCACCGCATGCAAACTACACTGTCTTAGTCGGGCAGATCCGCTAAGACACAGAAGGAAACTCAAAGCTGCTGCTGCTGCTGCTTCTGCTGCTTATTCCCTCCCCAAATGACGACTGAGTGAGGAACAGAGTACAGACATGTGTGTTGCCATCCCTGAAGCCATTCTACAAAATTCCTGATGCCAGGAGAAGAGACGATCTCTCTATCATGTATGTCTGCCTCACATTACCAAAGTGAAATGAAAGAGTGAGGTAAAACCAGTATTTTGTGCATTAACAAACAAAAAAACCACAGCTGACTAAACCTTTTACACTCTAATGAATAATTTTTGCCGACTTTTTATCAAGTAAGCAGTTGTGTTTGGTTTTCTCTTTCCTTTTTATTTCTCAGAAAGCTACTATACAGTTGCCTTCTTTCACTTGAAAGATGTCACACTGTGTGTTAATTACTTCAGATCACAGAGCAGACTTTTGTCCATCTAGAAACAGCACGGCTCTTCTAAAGTCTTCATGGCTGTAGTTATGGAAGGGGAACACCAAACTTGGCATAAACACCAAGCAAACAAGTCATTGCTCCTCACGATTCCACAAAATACTTTTGACTTGATGGAATCATTTACAAGAATCTGTTTGTTACAGCTTTGCTTGAAGAAAGCTACTCTCTAATTAGATATTGTCATTACTATCACAACCACAGGTAATATTTAAGGATTTTATTTTTGAGGGGAAAAGAAAAAAAGTAAAAATTAAGCTGCATATTTTTAATAGAATGCTACTCCAGTATAACCTTAAAACAGAAAAATAAACTTTTATTTTAGAATAAAAATATTAACATAATTATTAACATATTAAAGATATAAAACATAAAATATATTTTATATTGTTTTACACTAAATAGTTAATTTGCCATGTTACAAAGATTAATTATTGTAAATAATATCTATTTTAATAGCTTTCCTATGATACCCTTTTAATCATTTTCAAATTTAATAGACTTTATTATTTTTTAAAGTTTATTTATTTATTTTGAGAGAGGAGACAGAGAGAGAGAGTGCATTGCATGTATGAGCAAGGGAGGGGCAGAGAGGGAGAGAATCTGAAGCAGGCTCCACACTGTCAGGATGGAGCCCAAAACAGGGCTCAAACCCACACACCATGAGATTACGACTTGAGCCGAAATCAAGAGTCAAATGCTTAACTAACTGAGCAGCCCAGGTGTCCCTCAATTTAATAGAGTTTAAATCCTTCAGAACAGTGGTCTCCAATTCTTTTCTTGATCACACAGCTGTAATGTAAAAGAATTAAATCCCTCCTTGTACGTACATGTTCATATTCTACAAACATATGTTACATATCTAACAAATTTTGCAAAAATGAAATAATAATGAGCTAAAATAAACATTGGTAGAAAATTCAACACTTTTATTCCGAATTCCTATGATAATTCTACTGACACCAAAATGAACGAGGCAGTGTAAGGAAGCAGAAGGAAGACAGGAGGACATCATTGTTGGAAAAAGTCATGTAAGATCTCAAGCTTAAAGTCATCCCTGACCTTCACTTTTCAATAATGACAGATCTTCAAATGGAAGAGGCGTCCACACCAAGTCTTCCCCTTCATCCCTTCTGTGCGGTAGGCTTGAGGGAAAGGTCCTCTGGCAGCTGTTACCACTGTCTGCTCAGATACTTTCCCAACAAGACACTTCTAGATTTTACTCTTCTAATCACAGTTGTAAGCCCTTGACATTTTCTAGGCGAGCCAGCTTCTCTGTCCTGGGACTGAACACACAGGTAATTACAAGTGCCCACCTGATAGTAGCGCCTTAGAAGTTTCACAGACTCCCCAGGACACAGGTAATTACAAGTGCCCACCTGATAGTAGCGCCTTAGAAGTTTCACAGACTCCCCAGGGTCCCTGGTGGCTCACTTGGTTGAACATCTGACTCTTGATTTCAGCTCAGGTCATGATCTCATGGCTCACGGGATCAAGCCCTGTGATGGGCCCCATGTTAGGCTCCATGTCAGTCTCTGCTGACAGCACAAGACGCATATGCACTCTCTCAAAATAAATACATAAACATTTTTTTTAAAGTTTCACAAACTTCTCTTGGCTACATACTCAGAACTGCGCTGAGGGCTGTCTTCATAAAAGTGGACTGTTCACCCCTTTTTTCGATTCCTAAGCTATGTTCGTAGCCTTCCAGTTACTCTCTCTTCTTGCGTGGGCTACTCAGGGGCAGATTTTGTTGTTTTGACCAAAGAAATGTAACTGGTATTTGCTCCACCACTCACAGCTGATTTTTTAAAAATTTATTTATTTTGTGTGTGAGAGAGAGAGGACAGGGGAGGGGCAGAGAGAGAAAAAGAGAGACAGAGAGCAAGAGAGAATCCCAAGAAGGCTCTGCACTAACAGTGCAGAGCCCAATGGGGGCTCTGAACTCATGAACCATGAGATCGCAACCTGAGAAGAAGCCCAGCGCTTAACCAAGTGAGCCATCCAGGTGCCCCAACTACAGCTGAATTTTAAACAGCTCGAGTCTCATTCATTCATTCAGTCAGTCAGTCTTTCCTTTAACAAATAATTATTGAGTAACTTTTATGTGTTAGGTGCCAGGACATAGACTAAAAAGATGAGCAGGGTATGTTTGCTGTTCTTTGAAAGACCAACTTTAAAGCTAGGGATAAAGCTAATCAGAGTCATGGCTGTGGTGAGTACAAGATGCTAAGAGAGAGGAGGTACCAAACCTGGGCATGAAAAGGCTGGGGCTGCATTTTGAAAGAGTTGATAAAAATGATAAGCCTTAAATTATTACTATTTGAGAATGTGAACTCTGCCTGGGGCATTTTGAGCAGAGGGAGAACCACAGGAGCAAATGCCCGAGGGAGAAACTACCATAGTTGGTGCTGGTTATGTTATGACACAAGGGATGAAGTTAGATACAAAAGAGGTTGGACACTGTATCCTGTAAGATTTTTTTTAAAGGCCTCCTGATCAAATTAGAATGCTTGGCTCAACTGCAATCAATCTGTTAAATGTTCGGCAAATTCCTGCACTATCCCTGCAACTCAGTCATGACTGAATGATTCACCTTGCAAGAAGCAATAAGCCGCCAGGAGGGAGGCCAAGTTTGTTAGCAGTTGCTAATCTTCTTAAAGCAAAATCAGACACGGACACCGGTTCCATGGCCACGGATCTTTTGATCCGTATTTAATCAACACAAGGAGGTATCAAACCTCTGAAAAGTAACACAGGAAACATGTTGTTGGTGGAAATGTGCCCGGTAAGGTTATGTAGGGTCGTAAAATTAAGCTCCATATTAGCAAGATTCTGCTCATCACATAACTTTTTCTTAATATTGGTATTTTAGCTTGTCTAGCTTACTTCTGGTTTGTCATGCGACAATGGATCCCAAATATGATTTTTAAGCCTTTTCCTTTCTCTTTTACCCTTTTTGAACACTACAGACTTTAAACACATGCCTTAGACTGATGATGGTCAAAATCCCCCAGCTCAAGTGTAATTCTTGCATTCTGACAGGTGAGCCTTCTGAAAGAAGCAATTATAATATCGACTCCCTCTGGCAAGTGGTGGCTGATGCTTAGCATTTTCATGCTCATTTGCAATAGCCAATGTTTTGTTTTTCCAAAGCAGCTGTCTTTTCAAACTTGAAAGCTCTTAGGTAACCGAAGTTCTATTGTGGGGTGGGGGGGAGGAGATGAAAAGAGATAAGACCACAAAACAAAATCAAATCATGGATTTTCACCTCTCCTAACCTTTCATCGTGGGCCTGAGAAACAATTTCATCAAGGCTTCTGCAGGTATCCTTCTGAGATGAGATGAAGTGCGGATAGGTGCCAGGTAATTATTTTTCCCCACACCTGCTTTCTCTCAGTCTGATTCAGACACCTGCACATGTTTTGGGAAAATGAAAATTAATTCAGCGAAAGGCACTTCTAAAGACCCTGGTTCCTAATAAAGGATTTTCGACTGTGAGATGAAAAGCCATTTGATTTTCCTTTCGAGATGCTTGATTTCTGGTCCCCCAAAGGGGATATAATCCTTCCATCGGGGAACTCCAATCTCTAAAGAGAACACTGGGGATATGAAAATCCACATGAAATTATGCCTGAAACAGCTTCTTTTCATTCAATGCTGCCGTTTTTCTTCTTTAATCACTTGACCCTTCCAAATGTTTCTTCCTCCTCTAAAGGATACACCGATGAGAGTACTTGGCTTTGTTATTTCACAGCTTTCCAGGAGCAGTAATAATTGGCCCCATTCTACCTCTGCAGCTCAGCAAAGCAATACAAGACTTCGCTAAAGGTTAAAGGGAACGAAGTCTACATGACATCTCTCTGTGACCCCTCAGCACACACGCCATCTGGTCCTGATAAATAGCACCGCAAGGCTGTTATTGACTGACTCTACAGCTACCAGCAAACTTTTCATAATGCAGAAATAAACATCTACAGAACCGGCAGAGAAATGATTCTTCTTCAAAATAAAAAAAAAAAATCTTAACTTTGGGCACGAGACACCATCAGACTGCATATCACAATGGAATGGGACTGGACACTTGGGATAATGACATGATTGAGAACTTCTAATGAAAAGAGATTGCCTGTTCATGAGGACAAAGAAAAGCCCAACTGATCCACAAGCGTCGGTGGAGAGGGTATTACTTCATTGAGTTCCATTTTGAATTTTTACTAACCTGCATGCTAGACATGGTTTTTGTGAATCAGAATTATAATTTTTGTAATGGAAGTTGCCATGGGAGCTATGTGGCAGTCCTCATTCACAGCCATATTGAAGATGCTAGATCCAGAACAGATTTCTTCAGCATGTGTTGGGTTGAGAGATGTTGGAGAGAGAAAGTCCACATCGGTCCCCATCCTTAAGCTTGGTCTTTAGTTTCCTTTTTTCTCTGCTAATATTCTCAATCTACTAGTTTGCACTGTATTATTCTCCTGTATTCTAGAAGGAATCTACTGGATTCAAGTCTAAGGATAAAGAGAGAACAGATATAGGGCATGTCTTCAGATTGCATAGAGTCTAACAGGAGACAGGTTGACAAAGAAGTTCTGGAATACCAAGGGAGGCAATCTTAATTTATAGGGTGAGGTTTTTTTTCTTTTTCTTTTTTTTTTACTATGAGTGGGTTTTCACCACACAACAAATCATATCTTTCTTAAGAACTGAACCAGGGGTGCCTGGGTGGCTCAGTCAGTTAAGTGTCCCACTTAGGCTCAGGTCATGATTTCATAGTCCATGGGTTTGAGCCCCGCATCGGGTTCTGTGCTGACAGCTCAGAACCTGGAGCCTGCTTCGGATTCTGTGTCCCCCTCTCTCTCAGCCCCTCCCCCGCTTACTCTTTGTCTCTGTCTCTCAAAATACAATAAAGACATAAAAAAATTTGTAAAAAAGAACAGAACCATAGCTATGGCCTCTTTGTGTTGCCCTCCACAACTGCCACAGCGATTTATATTTAGTGAGTAATCAACATTTGATTTTGAAACACAATGGTGTTACATGTAGTTTTTAAGAATTATTGTAAATATTTAGGAACACACCTGTTTCTCCTGTCAATGCAAAGACTAAATAGATTGAAGCAAATGTAGTTCCACTGAACACAAATCAGTGAACATGAAAGTGTGTCTTAGAGTCACATGAGATGACTTATAGATTAGTGCTATACTAGTGCCAAATATGCTGATAGCAAATACTAATGCTCCAACTCAGTGGGTTGAAAGTCATCAGAGTCTAGTTCATAACTAAGATGTGTTTGGCTGCCTTAGAAAGATGCTAGAGGTGGGAGTAGTCAAGACCTATTGACAGGCAGCTATTGACAAAACTATCTGAGAAGTCCAGAACAATTGGGGATATTTTTAAAAGTTAGGGTCATGGGAACCGTTTGCCAGGCAGAGCACCATTGAGCACCACCAAAGATAGGTGATGTGGAGGACACCTAGCTGCTCTGATAGGAGAAAGATGCCTCCAAGAGGAGTTTCAAAAAGTGTGGGTAGGGGGATCAAGCCCTTCAGGCAGTACGAGCAGGAATTCAGAACACCCGAGTTACAGATTTGCACCTGCGAAAAAAATCTAAGCTCCCTTCCCTAGGCAGTACGCTGAGAAAGTCAGAAGAGACACCCTGACACAGTGCTCCCCCAGAAGAGGGAGGCCTGAGGTCAGAAAAGACACAGTGTCACCCCTCCTATTCCCCCTGTGTTCATGGAACTTGAAGCTAATTTGTTCCTTTGTGCAAGGCAGAGAAAAATCACGAACAGTCTGCATAGGGTTTACTTCGAGATGAGGGAGTGAGCTAATCAACAGGAGCATAAGGAAGAAGCCGAGCAAGTCAACAAGGTCAAGAGGAGCTGGAATGGGAGCCTTCCCAGCCTGTGGCAGATGGGAGAAGCTGCCAGAAAACACGACACACTTCACGAGTTGCAGAGGCACACGGTGGAAGCAGAGACAATTTTTCTTACTCCTTCCTGACACCCTGTGAGAGTTTGAGAGGAAAATATTCTCCTGTGTTTCCCCTCTACTCTATTAGGATTCCGTACTTCTGTTCTTCAAATGTGTAGGGGTTTCCCAAACCAAGAAAGTCTTTGACTCTTTAGCAGACTGACTGGGTGTCCAACAAATGTAACTCAACTCTAACACTGCCAACCTGACACAATTAGCACAGAACACTCAGGTTAAGGGCTCAGTCCCATAGGACTTCCCCTCCCCTAACCCCCAACTTCAACACTAATTGCAAGTCTAGGTTGTCACTCGTGCTTCAGATCAAACTGTTATAAATCAGAGGTTGCCACAACCCCCTCCTTTGGTTGGATGATTTGCTAGAATGGCTACCAGAACTTAGTTTAGTTGCTACTGACAATTAATTTCACAAGGATGTAACTCAAGAATGGCCAGATGGAAGACATGCATTGGGTAAGGTATGAGGAAGGGGTTTGGAGGTTTGGGACTTCCTGCCCCCTCTGGGTGTGCCACCTGCTTAACACCTCAATGTGTTCACCATGCTAGAAGCTCTCTGAGCCCCATACTTTAGGGGTTTTTACAAAGGCTCTATTACATAGGCATGATTGATTAAATTCATCAACTATCAATAATGAACTCAATCTCTAGCCCCTGTTCCCTCCCTGAAATTTGAGGGTTGAAAGTTCCACCTACCTAGTTACCTGGTTGGTTCCCAGGGAAGCAAGCCTCCATCTTTAGGGAGTTTCCAAAATTCATCTTATTTACAGAAACAAAGTGTGGTTGCTAGGGATTTGTTACATATAAGAAAAGAGACCTTTATCTCTCATTTTACTTAGGAAATTCCAAGAGTTTTGGGAGCTCTGTCCCACACTGGAGGAGATGACTGAGTATATATTTCTTATTATAAATCATAATACCATAGGGTCAGAGTCTAAGATGTATCCCAATGACCCTGCCTCCTGGTATTCAGGCCTTTCACTTATCTTTGTTCTTGATTATGAGTGGGATTTGTGATTTCCTTCCAACCAATGGAATATTACAAAGGTAATAGATGTTACTTCCATGACTCAGTGACATAAAACTATGATCTCTGTCTGCTAGCAGGCTCCATCTATTGCCTTCTTTGCTTGCATGGTTTCGTGAAGAAAGAGGTCATTTGGAAAGGACATAAGGCAACAAGTTGTTGGTGGCTTATGGCCAACAAAAAGCAAGGAACTAAGGCCCTTGGTGCAACAACCTGAAGCAACAAATCTCATCTTTTTTTTTTTTTTTTGAGAGAGAGATAAAGACAGCATGAGCAAGGGAGGGTCAGAGAGAGAGGGAGACACAGAATCCGAAGACAGGCTCCAGGCTCTGAGCTAGCTGTCAGCACAGAGCCCGACGCGGGGCTCAAACCCACAAACCGTGAGATCATGACCTGAGCCAAAGTCGGACACTTAACCGACTGAGCCACCCAGGCGCCCCATCCCCAGCGAATTTTTAAGATGAGGCCCAAGATATGGTTGACATCTTGACTGCACCCTTCAGGGGACCAAGAAGCAGAGAACCCAGGTAAGCCATGCCCAGACTCCTGACCTACAGCCCATGAGATAATAAATGTGTGTTTTAGGCCTCTAACTTTTTGGTAATTTGTTATACAGCAGTGGATAATCAATAGAATCCTCAACAAAGAAAACTGCCTTTCTCATTTGTCCTTCACCCAAAGCCATGCCCTTGAGAGAATGTCTACCTCTAAGTAGTTATATTTTTCATCTGGGAAGAGAATAACGTTAGAGAAGAACTTTGCTGAAGTTCACTGCAGGTCAAAGGTACCCTTTAGAACTCATGAAACATTATAAAAGACTTGATTCTTTTAGGTGAGGGCCAGAAGGGATACAGTTAGCAAAGATGAGAGCCTTACTCTGTCCTTCATCACGCCCATCCCTGAACCCCACACCCACACCTTAATATTTTTATTTTGGTCCCTGTATTTTGTTTCACTTTCTAAACAAACCAATAAATGATAAATGCATATGTTTATACTAACCGTAGATGTGGTATTACATTTTAATTCCACTGAATAGTGTTTCCTTTTTTTGGACAAAAGTAGTGATAAGGGTTTGAGATATTTATTTCAGATACTGAAATAAACCCACATCATTAGAAGCTGAGAAGCATCTAAAAATTCCAGTTTAAATACCACATCCTCTGAAGTATATACCCCAAGACCGATTTTTTCCAGGGTCTTAAAAAATGCTTTACTGACATTAACTTTACGCAGCCTGACATCACCTCTACTAATATTATCATATCCCTATTTGAAAGATGTAGAAAGAGTCACACAGAAAAATGTAACAGGGAGGGAGCCCAAGGTCACAGGCTTCTGTGCCTGGAATATAAAATCTGTAAGAGTCAGGCTTTGGGGATGTTTTCTTTTTCCCAATTGACAAGAACTAGTCATGCAAGTGACAGCTTAGGAACACTATCATTTGCAAGTATCCCTTCCCTGGCTTTTCCAAGTCTTTTGCATAGCCATTTACATAGAGGTCCATGAATTATACATCAGTAGAATCTCTTTGTATCCTTCATGCACCTACACCTCACAAAGTTGTGCGATCTTGAATTCATCGTTTTGATTTTTCCCTCTGCACTCTCCTTAATTTCTGGTAAACACTGTTCCTGCTGTAAACGCACTACCCCTTGCAACAACCCTAAGAGGTTAGAAGGAGAGAAAATCCTGCCCTTTTCCTGCTCATGTCTTACCTTCCAACTTAAAGACTTCTGGCCAAGGCTGAAGAAAGAAGTCAGCAGATCCTCTCCCCAAAGAGCAACTATAAAGCTGAGAAAAATTAACAAAATAATCATTTCAGTGCTATAGAAACTGACCAAAGATGTAGAGCAATCTGAAAAGAGCTTTTGCTTGAGGAACTGCTGAACTTCAGGTGAACTGGTGGGGGCCTCTGACACTCATGACTACAGTTCCCCCATCAAGCCCCCAATTAGTCAGCATAGAGGATTTGTCAGGGCAGAGTAAGCCAGCAAGTCCAAGGGCTTTGCTACACTGGTCAATAGGGGCTCACTCAATGTAGAGTGGTAGAAGATGCCTATGCCCAGTGTTACTGTCAGTGAAAGTGACGGTCTTGATAGGAGGTAAGCAAAAAGGACCCATTACCTTGATGCTTTAGTTATAGTTGGGGCAAGTCTATTCCTAGATAAAGCAGCCTACATGATGGAGACCAAAGAGGTACCAAGCTATCCACACATTTCTGGATTACCCTAAGATTGCATAAATGTACAGAGGAAACAGAGAAGGGCCTGAGGGAAAGCAAAAGCTGGGCATGTTTGAAAACAGACTGAACTTTGCATGTGCTCCCTTGCCTACACAGAATTGCCCTGGCAGAGGACAGAAGACTTACTGGCTTGACACACTTGAACACAACCTCTGTCTAATCACTGGCTGACAACCAGCTATGGGGACGTAGAGGCAACCCTTAGGAAATCAGGCTTAAAAATAAATAAAACAACTTGGCAAAAAATCAGCAGATACAGATGACTTAAGAACGTAACTGACATATATAGAATGCTCATTGTGATGATTGCACAATGATTTTTTTTTTCAAATGCACAATGAACATTCTTCAGAATATACCATATACCAGCCCATGAAACAATAAATTTCAAATAATTAAAATCATATAAAGTATGTTCTCCAATAACAACAAAAGTAAATTAGAAATCAACAACAGAATGAACTAAGAACTCACCAAATGTTTGGAATTTAACTTATTGCAGCACTCTTCTAGATATCACATGGGTCAAAAAACATTGCAAAGAAATTAGAAAATACTTTAAACTAAATTAAAATGAAAACACAATATAAAACTCATGAAATGAAGTTAAAGCAGTGATTAAATGGAAATTTATAGCTTTAAAAGCTTACTTAGGAAAATAAAGAAGGTCTTAAGTCAGTAACATAAGACTCCATCTTAAGAGACTAAGAAAACAAGGGGAACCTGGGTGGCTCAGTTGGTTAAGCTTCCAACTCTTGATTTTGGCTCAGGTCATGATCTTGCAGGTTCATGAACTAGAGCCCCATGTCAGACTTCATGCTGACAGTGTAGAGCCTGATTGGAATTCTCACTCCTCTCCCTCTGCCCCTTCCCCACTCACACGGAGGCATCTGCACATGCTCTCTCTCTCTCTTAAAATAAGTAAACTTAAAAAAAAAAAAGAAAACTAGGGAAACAAAAGCAAGCTAACCCCAAAGCAAGGAAAAGAAAGAAAATAAGAAGCAGCAGAAATCAATGAAATGAAACCAGAAACAGAAGAGACACAAATGAATGAAACTAAAGATTAATTCTATAAAAAGACAAAACAAAATTGATGAACCTTTAGTAAAAAAAAAAAAAAAACTGATGAAAAATAGAGATACAAATTTCTTTTAAATTTTTTAATGTTTTTCATTTATTTCTGAGAGAGAGAGAGAGAGAGAGCAGGGGAGGGTCAGAGAGAGAGGGAGATACAGAATCTGAAACAGGCTCCAGGCTCTGAGCTGGCTGTCAGCACAGAACCCGACATGGGGCTCGAACCCACAAACTGGAAGATCATGACCTAAGCCGAAGTGGGCCGCTTAACCAACTGAGGTTGGTTAAGCCCATAAAATGCAAATCTCTAAAATCAGGTATGAAATAGGGGATGTCAGTACTGACCCTACAGAAAGTCTGAGGATTTATGAAAATATTAGGAACAACTTTATGCAAACAAGCGGACAATATAGAGGAAATGCAAAAATTCATGAAAGGAAGAATGCAAATTACTAAAATGAACTCAAGAAGAAATAGAATATGTGAATAGAGTTTTTTTTTTATTTTTTTTTACAAATAGTTTATTGTCAAATTAGTTTCCACATAACACCCAGTGCTCATCCCCACAAGTGCCCTCCTCCATGCCCACCCCTCCTCCCCCCCACATCCACCAGTCCTCAGTTTTTGTCAGCAGTGAATAGAGTTTTAACAAGAAAAGATATTAAGTTAGAACTAAAAATTTTCCCACAAAGAAAAATCCAGGCCCAAGTGGTCTCACTAGTAAATTCTATCAAATATGTAAATAACAAACAATACCAATACCTCACAAACTCTTTCAGAAAGCAAAGGAAGAAGGAATCTTTCCACATTTAAAATATGAGGCTAGTCTTATCCTGAAAGGAAAGCTAAATAAAACATAGCAAATAAGCCATGAATTAATATTACTCACATTTATACAAATACCCTTAATAAATTATTAGCACATATAATCCAATAACACACATAAAGGGGCAAATACCATGAACTTGTTGGGTTTATCCCATAAACACAAAATTGGTTTTGTGAAAATCAACTAATACATTATACAAAGGACAAAATATATCAAGGGCAAAAGCATTGATCACCTCATTAGATGCAGAAAATTCATTTTTAAAAATCTAATACACATTGATGAAAATAAAAAACCTTCAAAAATCAGGAATAGGAGGGAATTGTTTAGCCTGATAAAGATTAAGAAAACCCACAGGTAACTTTATGCTAAATAGTAAGAGCCTGAATGTTTTCCCCCAAGGCAATAATAAGGTAATGATGCCTTCTTGTTATTTGCATTCCACATTGTACTGGAATGTATAACCATTACAATAAGAAAAAAAAATTAAAGTCATCTAGATTGAAAAGAAAGATGTAAAACTGGTTTTATGCATAGATAACATAATCTTAACGTAGAAAACACCAAGAAATCCATAAAAGCTTAGCAGAACTAATAAATGAGTTTAGTAAGTTCACAAGATAAATATACTAAAATATTGTATTTCTATACACTAGTCTCTCAAATATCCTAAACTAGTTCATGAAAACAATTTTATTCACAGTAGGATCAAAAATAATAAAATATTTAGATAAATTTAACAAAATGATTGTAGGATTGGTCCACTGAAAAGCACAAAACTTTGCTGAGATCATTAAGGAAACTCTCAAAGAAAGAGGAGACATTCCATGTTTAAGACTCATATTGTCAGTATAGCAATTCTCTTCAAATTGATCTCTAAATTCAACACAATCCCTACCAAAATCCAAAAACCCCTTTTTAGAGGAATTGGCAATTAGGTCCAACACTTTAAATGAAAATCCAAAGGATCTAGTGTAGACAAAACAATTTTAAAAAGTAGAACAAAATTGGAGACCTTTATCTGGTCTCACATCTTCCTATAACACTACAGTAATCAAGACAATGTCATATTGGTACAAGGAGAGGCGTAGATAACAGAATGGATAGTCACTTTATGTTAATGGTGATCAATTTATACTTAACAAATGTATCAAGATAATGCAGTGGGGGAGACATAAGTCTTTTCACAAATGGTGTTGAGACAATTGGATATCCACAAATATTTATCTTAGTCCTTCACACACACATACACAAAATAATAATAACTTAAAGTGGATCACAGATTTAAACGTCTGAGTGAAACTACACAAGTTCCGGAAGAAAACAAAATCTTTGCGACCTTGAGTTAAGCAAAGATACACAGCCAAAAGCATAACCTAAAAATGAAAAAAACTGATAGACATCATTAAAAAAAAAAAGAAATACAAACTACAGACTGGAGTAAAAGTTTGCAAATCATATACTGATTGATGAAAGACTTGTATCCAGAGTATATAAAGAACAAAATAATAAGAAAACAAACCTCCAGATTTTAAAATGAGCCAAAGAATTGAATAATCCCATCACAAAGAAGTTATCTTAGTGGCTGATAAGCATATAAAAAGACACTCACCATTACTAGTCAACAGAGAAATGCAAATTCTACCCCAACATGACACTACCACACACCCATTAGAATGGCTGTAGCATTAAATCAGACAATACTGAATGTTGACAAAGATGTAGATAAACGGGGACCCTCATGCATTGGTGGTGAGAGTACAAAATGGTACAAAACCACTGTTGAAAATGTTGGGCAGTTTCCTAAACAGTTAAGCATAAACTTAACTAGACAATGCAGCAACTCCACCCCTGGGAATTTGTCCAAGATAAATAAAGACACACATTCACACAAAGATGAGTGAATGTTCAAAGCAGCATCTTCACAACAGGCCAAAAGGGGAAACAACTGAAATATCCATCAACTGGTGAAGCAATAAATTGTGATATATTTGCACAAAGGAATATTATTCAGCAATAAAAAGAAATTAACTACTGATACATACAACTGTAATGAATTTCACGAACATTAGGCCAAGTGAAAGAAGCCATCCGCAAAAAATTAGACATTGTATACTTCCATTTATATAAAATATGAGGAATTGCCAATTGATACAGAAAGAAATTGGTCTGTGTTTGCTTAGTCCTGGAGTGACAAACTAAAAATGGAACAGGAAAACTTCTGGAGGTCACAGAAATGTTCTGAAGTGGATTGTAATCATGATTACTCCACAGATTCACTAAAAGTTTAAAAATGAATCTTATAACAGTGTATACAAATAAGAAAAATAAATTGAGTTAAAACATAAGTCAATTTACACCAAAGTCAAGAACAGCAAGAAATGGGGGTGGTGGGGCGCCTGACTGGTTCAGTTGGTGAGGATGAGGCTCTTGATCTCAGGGTTGTGACTTCAGGTCCCACGCTGGGTGTGGAGCCTATTTAAAATTTTAAAAAATATTGAGGGGCTCCTGGGTGGCTCAGGTTAAAATGTCAGACTCTTGGTTTTGATTCAGGTCCTGATCTCATGGCCTTGTGGGTTCAAGTCCAGCATCAAGCTCTGCACTGTCAGCACGGAGCCTGTTTGGGATTCTCTCTCCTCTCTCTCTGACCCTCCCCTACTTGCAGTATCTCTGTCTCTCTCAAAATTAATAAATAAACTTTTTTAAAAGTCTTTAAAATTTTTTAAAAAAAAAGAACAACAGGGAATGTTCACAAAAAAGTTTGTTCACTTTGTTATAATGTTTAGCTCAAGAAGTTCAAAATGTGACCTAGAAATCAACTACCTTCACTATATAGTTGTGGAAGTATCAACCATGAAATTACCTAAAAGCATATTGACTCAATCATATTTATATAAATTAAAATGTGCTGTTTTTGGTGACCTTGAATCCAAATATAGAATCAAAAAGAATTGATGAATTGTTAAAACAACAACATTCTTATCTTTACTCTTTGGCATATTGATTTCTTCTTTAGAAACATTGTAGGGTAATAAGCTAAGGTCTAGTTAGAAATCAGTATTGGTCATAAATAAGTTCACTTCCTCTTGATTTGTTTTCTGTCCAAGCTCTGCATTTCTGTGGTACCAAGAACTCATCACTTATTAAAATACATGCACACACATGCACACATGCATGGCATACACACACACACACACACACACACACACACACACACACATGCACACCAGCATGTTCACATAAGTCTATTTTTTCACATTGATAGCAGGCCAGATATTTCATCCGTTTTATTCATTTTACATGGCAAATGAATAAGAAGCCAAGTCTACATCAAATTGCAATTTGAAGAGGCACAAATAATATAAAATAATCTTTTTTTCTTAATTAGATTGTCATAATAGCAACAGAAGTTAGTTTTTGTTGTTAGTTAAATGCCAAAGTAACTGTTCATCTCAAAATAATCTTTGGCAAGTTTGCTTATATAATCAGAAATAGCTCTGTGTGCTGGGAAAAATAAAAGATGTCGCTTTCTTTCCTCCCAGGTGGAAAGATCAGGGCAGGTTAAACTGTGCCAACATAAACTTAGAATTTGAAGACATCCATAGATTTTTCATATCCAGTTAGAAAGCCAACGTTCCACTAGGAAAGAGTTGAAAAGCTATCAAAACACTGTCCCAAGTCATCATTAACTATTTTTTAATACTAAGCTTATCAAACTAGGAGACTGGATAATTACAAAAATTCAGAGAATGATTATACGACAGACGGAAGCCAGAAATTAAGTTTAAATTTAAAAATAGACTATATGCAACAGACCCACCACAAAGAATACTTTTAATATCAGAAGTGAGATCCTAAAAAGTCTGAAATGAGATGTAAGCATTAAATGTTTTGCTGAGCAGAAATTGAGTACAGCTTATGGCTCAAGGGAGTTAGAGTCAGTACACTGGGAATTCGTGTCAGTCTGGGAATGAAGCATTGATACACACCACAATGTGGATAAATCTTGAAAATATCTTGAAAAGCGAAAGAAGTCGGTCACAAAATACCACACGTTGTATGATTCCATTTGTAGGAAATGTCCAAAAGAAGAAAACCAAATAGAGTCAGAAAGTACATTAGTGATGGTCTAGGGCTCGTGGGTTTGGTAGCAAATGAGAAATGAACACTCAAGGAAACAGGGTTTCTTTCTGAGGTGATTAAGATGTTCTAAAATTGATTGCGACGATGATTACACAATCCTGTCAATATATTAAAAACCATTGAATGGTACAATTTAAATAGGTGAATCATGTGATTCTAACAAATGGTTAAGCCGTTTGTTCCAAATATGGCTGATTCTATGGGAATACAGAAATAAAATTTCAGTCTCTGCTCCAAAATGTTCAATACAATGGGAGGGACAAAGTAAAGCCTCATACCCAACGCCGTGAAATGAGTGTTGTGCTTCAGGAAGCACAGAATGTTACAGGAGCACAGGAATCCAAAACACCCAGTCCGGCCTGGAGTTGAGAGGTCAGGGAAGGCTTCCCAGAAGGGAAAACATCTAAGCTGAATCTCAGAGCACACTGAGATGAGAGACATGAAAAGAGCTTACCGAAGAGTTGGAGGAGGATGTGGAAGACAGTGAGATAAGAAACCAAGAGCTACATATGCCTGAGAACTGGGTTCAGAGGTAGGAAGAGTGACAGGTAGGAAGCCTGTGATGGAGTCAGGCACTATACACATATATTGTGTACGCCAGCACACTAAGGATTTGCATCAGTGGGCAACAAAAAGTCACCCTTGGTATGGATTTAGGGAAGAGAGAGATCAGATCTGTATTTTAATACCATTTTGGTTGTAACATCTAGGGATTCAATGAGATGAAATCAATTGGGAGACATCATTTGCTATAATCTAACTAAGACGATGATAATGGAGACAAAGGGGAAGGGATGAATTTGGAAGATAACTGTAACAGAATTGATAAGATATGGCAGTGGATTACACGGCTATCAAGGATGAGGAAGAATTAGGATGGCTCTCAAGCTTCTGTGTTTGGAAACTGTATTTTCCAGTAGTGCCCAGGCAACATGATTATGGACTAAGAAGAACGGGAAATGAGAGTTTAGTTAGGGACTTATTGTGTTTCAGGTGTCAAAGCAGACATGTCAAAAGTCAGATGGATATAAAGAAATGGAAATCAGGAAAAAGATCTTTCCAGAGAAAAAGTAAGACAGTTGGCATGATATATGGACACTGAACTTACTGAAGTGGAAAAACTTACTGAAGTCCATAGAGATGTTATACTGGGGCACCTGGGTTACTCTGTCAGTTGAGCTCTGACTCCTGATTTCGGCTCTGGTCATGATCTCATGGTTCATAGGACCAAGCCTCACATGATACTCTGTGCTGACAGTGTGGAGCCTGCTTGGGACTCTCTTTCTCTTTCTCTTTCTCTTTCTCTTTCTCTTTCTCTTTCTGATCTCCCCTGCTCACATATGCACATGTGCACGCTCTCTCTCTCTCACAATAAATAAATAAACAAACATTTTTTCAAAAAGTATATACCAAGAAGACAGAGACCAAGACCCATGAGAAGCCAGATTTAATGCCTAGCCACCAGCTTTTTCACTCAATATCTGTGTACTAGGAACAAGATAGTGCTCTGAACTTCAGGATACTTATCTATAAAATGAGTGTAATAAAGAAAGAAAGAAGTAAATGGTGTAACTTTTGTTACAGTGCCCAGTACATAAATGCTAATTCATTTCTTCATTCCCCTTATGTAAGGAATATTCATTCATTCAGTTAGTACTTTTGAGCGCTTACAATGTGTCAGCAATGCTCTGGGTGCTGGGAATGTGTTGCTCTGAATAGCCCTGCATTACAATCTTAGAAGAATCAATGCTTCTCTTTCCATGTGGCTCTTATGAAGCAGTTCCTCCTGCTCCTGAAAGCCACAGCAATGGGAGAGTGACTTAGGTGGCTAACCCTACTGCCCCACTTGCTAGTCAAGAGTGACTGACCTGGGGGAGGGGATGAGATACCTAGGTAGGACCAATAAAATCTTAGAATCACTAAATCCTTAGGAAAAAAATCCCATTTTCATTGGATTTTCAAGGCTTAGGCTGCTAGTAAATACCCAAGATACTGGAAGTCCACCTGATTTGTGAGAGAATGACTCCTACAGATAAAAGTCACCCAAGCCCAGAGATGCATAGAGAGAATATTAGTGAGGTCATCTGAGCCCCTGGAGCCAACCGTCACTGAAGTGTGATCCTGGCTGGATTTTCTGGTTAGATGAGGCCCCCTAAATGATTTTGCTTGAGATGGTTTATTAGGGCACACCACTTGCAACTGAAAGAGCTCTGACTCATACACCTTTCCCTGTCCACGTAAGGCTCTTCCAGTCTTGGAAGCCTTTTGTCTATAAAAGGCTATGGCCATCAAAGGGATTCCACCCTTCGGAGCAGATGTCTCAGGGGCTAATACAATCCCTAATCGCTTTAACATGCAGGTCTTCTATCCAAACTACTGAATATATAATCATTCCAAAACATCTACTGAATATTTAGAGCGGGCCAGGAGTCAATTTTCATATCATATGGCAAGACCCCAATCTCCACATTTGAAAATTTTTATTAGGAGGTGAAAAAAAAAAGGATATTCTTAGAAGACCAGCAAGAACACACACTAAGAAGAAAGACCCAATACTTAGATTGAGATCCTCCTAACCTCCTCTTTATCAAAGATTGCTTCTTAAAGGAGACATCACCCAGGACAGGTCCGATCAGAATATCACCCATTCAAAGATCACTTATTACACAGAATGATGGACACATTGAATAATTCACAGTCCGGGAAATACATGAGCATAGGCAGCAGAAAATTTTATGATGTCAAAATTGCTTTCTATAAAGCACAATCACTATAGAAGAAGAGTTCATCTAACAATATGAAAATAGTATACATCCTATTATTGACTGAAGACGTACCTCTTTGGAAACTTTATTTGCAAATGGCTATCAAACAAGCAATTTTATAAAAGTTTTCTTTATTTTCCAAACATATTTATTTGTTCATTTGGTCTTCATACAAATAAACCAAGTTCATCGTGGAAAAATTATAAAAGACGGACAATGTAAAAATAATACAGTCATCCAAACAACTTTAGTTTGGTTAGCTACTATTACTATTTTAGTGATAATGCTAGATGTGGGATATGTGTTTGTGTTTACACAAACCAATCCATATATCATGGATATCTTATAATTTTAGATGTAAGTGCACATAATCTGCATAATTATTTATTTTTTTAAATGTTTTTATTTATTTCTGAGAGAGAGAGAGACAAAGACAGAGAGAGACAGACAGCATGAGCAGAGGAGGGTCAGAGAGAGAGGGAGACACAGAATCTGAAGCAGGCTCCAGGCTCTGAGCAGTAAGCACAGAGCCCAACATGGGGCTTGAACCCACAAACCGTGAGATCATGACCTAAGCCAAAGTCGGACGCTCAACCGACTGAGCCACCTAGGTGTCCTGTCTGCATAATTATTTAAATAACAATATAGCAACCCAATTGAACAATATCTAGTGTTCCAATGTACAAATGTTCTATAGTTCACCTGGTCTATCAGCTAGTACTAGACACTTTGTGTTTTTTCCAAATTCAGCTATTAATGGGCTGAAAGTGTATGTGCATTTTTTAAGCTTTTTATATGTAGTTGTCAAGCTCTCCTCCATAAAAATTGTAACATCTTACATTTCCACAGCAGGAGAAATCTACCATCCACACCTTCACCAGCATTATCATTTTAAAAATCATTACAAATTATTTATGAGAAAATAAAGGTACAAAATAAGCATGCAAATAAATATGTATAAAAACCACAATATTAACTTGCTGTAGAAATATAGTTGAGTTGATTCTTTCTAAGATAAAATCACATTAAACTGAACAGCTATATTAAAAATACAATTTTACAGTAATTTACATGCATCCTTATAACAGTAATTTGCATCCATGTAATTTTTCTGTGAATAACATCAATTCTCTTTCAGGATTATGTCAAGTAGACCTGCTTTCAATGAGTCAAAACTGAAAACAGAATTGTTTACAAGATCAAACTTTCTCAAGTGTACTATTAAAACATCAATCAGACTCTTAGGTTTTTACTGCTAAAGGGTACATTATTCTCAGAACAAAAGAGGTTTAGAGACTGGCACAAATAAAACAATCTACAACTTTGTGGAGAAAATGGCCATTTTGTTAGTTTTAATAATAGTACCATGGCATGAAAAGTTCATAAAGCCTGTTAAAATGATTTTGGGGGTTCTCTTTAAAAATAAATTACCTTTTTAAAGCTAATTTATTTATTTTGAGAGCGAGAATGTGAGCGGGTGAGGGACAAAGAAAGGAGAGAAGGAACCGCAAGCAGAGCTCAATTCAGGTCTCGATCTCATAACCATGAGATCATGACCCATGTGGAGATCAAGAGTTGGATGCTTAACCAACTGAGCCACCCAGGCGCACCTATGTTTTAGTGTTAAACCTCTGAGATTTGTGAGTCAAATCTGCACTTAGACCACCTGCACTAATATAGAAATTAGTCAGTGTTCAAACCCAAAAGGTAAGCAAATATTTTTTATGTTCCTTTTGTTCTAATAAATGTAAAAGTTACAATCAGATCTTAGTGTGAATTTATTCAGAACAAAGACAAAAGTAATAATTTGCTGCTGCTATTTGTTTTCTGCCCAAAGTAAGGGGTGAGGGGAACCACTTGTATAAAGAGTGCTGGGGTCATAAATGTTTCCCCCAGGACACACAACTAATGAATGAATTAGACCATGACTGAGGGACCATAGTAGTGTTCTTCTCATTCCCAGAAGATTAGACTTATAGAATGAAAATAAGAGAGCTATCTCAATGCCTTCATCTAGCATCGTTGTGCTAACCACAGGTATGGAAACCATTTAATTAGATGATTTGTCCCTAGTACAATTGGATAAGCCTTCCAATTAATTGAACGTTAATTACTGTGCTAAGTTTCCTACTTCAGACCCATCGGATGGTTTCCTCATTGAAGTTTTTACAAATACCTGGTGACTTTTCTCTAATAAAAGATACATGTTATGTAAAAGTCATATTTATTTTTAATGTTTATTTATTCATTTTGAGGGAGAGAGAGAGAAAGAGAGAGACACACACACACAGAGCAAGCATGACCAGGGGCGGGGCAGAGAGAGAGGGAGACAGAGAATTCCAAGCAGGTTCTGCACTGTCAGCACAGAACCCAACATTGGGCTCCAACTCATGAACCGTGAGATCATGACCTGAGCCAAAACCAAGAATCCTATGCTTAACTGACTAAGCAACACGGGTGCCCCCAAAATAATACTTTAATATGATCTGTATTGTTATGTTTATATTTATTTTAAAAGAGTACACTTCCAAGCACTTAGTAAACTATTTTTTCTGAAAGTCCCAACTCCAGAAAATTTTAGCAGGGAAGATTCATGAGGAGAAAAATCTTATCCTCCTGGAAAAGATCTGATTATTCCCCTAGAAAGAGAACATCAGAATGAGCGAATGTTAGGGATAATGTCTGACACATGTATGGAATAAATACAATGAAAACTTAGCTATTTAAAGATAAATAATTCCAAGATGAAAATTGAAGCACCAATCATTATTTAATTGTTTCCTAATAGTTTGGCTTGATAATTGAAAGGCTGAATTTTCAAGTGGATGTTCTGATTCTAATGTACCCTACCACCAGTTAAATGTCACCTTTCAGCCCCTCAAATGTAAGTAATATTCAGATGGAATAAAATGTTTCTTAATTTAGAATGAGTAATATTTATAGACATAATAAATTATTAATCTTACCATGAATAATTTATACCAGAAAACTCAGATATTCAAAGAATATCAAACTCAGGCACAGTTGAAAGAGAGGTAGAATTTTTCAATCCTAGAGATCTACATAAATTAGTTTTTTCAAGGGCAAATACATTTTCCAGAAGGTTTCATATCAACAGGAGCAATTGAGGTTGATTTTGTATTTAAATTTATACTTTGCACCTGGTTTCATTCTAGTCCCCCTTCCCAATCAGTACACTGTAACAATATCTTTTCAAGATATTGACAATGCTGTGATATTTTGGGAATGGTGTTTTAGGGAGATTTAGTGAAGATAATTATTCGATCTTCATGAATTTACAGCTTAACATTTCAAGTTGATATGTTAGCATATAATCCTGTAAATGTAATTAATGCAGCAGCTCTACAATCAAAATTCTTTTAGCGAAAGCTGAACCTTTTGATTTGTTAATGTCTCTCTTAACTTCTTTTTCCCTTTTACATATTATACCTTTCCAATTAAAGTTTAAATATGGGTTCAAATGGTGCCCTTAGATATTCATTCACAAAATTGACCTGATTATCTGAGGGCAAAGATTAGCACATTACTTCCTGAGAGAATTACACATGTTAATTGAGGGTAGATATTAGCCCTTGATAGTAATGGAAGTTATTCATGGTCATTGTGCATGTAATTTCATCATTTGGAAGACTTGTATTAGTGCATAGAAATAAAAATGCTGAAAAGCCCTGTTTTTCAACTTGAATGTTTGTGTTTGGTAGAACCTGCCATATAAAACCACAATTTTTAAATATGATTATTATGTGGCTTCTCACTCTCTTACCATCTCTGCCCTCGCCCTCCCTAGTAAGTTATTTTTACCCTTGTAGTTATAGTTATTTATAACCCTTTGAGACTAACATCTGATTGTCCTGACTGATATAAAAGAAGTCCACATAAATAAACTATTAAAAAAAAAAGAAAAGAAAAAGAGAAAAGAAGAAAAACAAAGTAAATTTAATATGTTTTTGCTAAATTAATACATTTCATTAATTTCTGGGTTGAAATTTAGAGCCACTTTGTATCTAAATCCTTTTAGGATTCTGTTAAGATCTGGGTATTCTATACAGAGCAAGAAATCATCATACCTATTTGCAAACTAGGACTAAATAATGTAAAGGATATGATATCCTAACACCATATTTTATAATTATAATGTTGAGAGGGATAAAATCTGAACAAGGGCAGGGGTGCCTGGGAGGCTCAGTCAGTTGAGTGTCCGACTTCAGCCCAAGTCATAATCTCATGATCTGTGGGTTTGAGGCCAGCGTGGGGCTTTGTGCCCACAGCTCCAAGCCTGGAGCCTGCACTTTCTCACCTCCCTCTCTCTCTGCCCTTTCCCCACTCACACTCTGGCTCTATCTCAAAAGTAAGTAAACATTTTTAAAAAAAATTAAGTATATGAATAAGGGCAGAGAATGTGTAGCGACAGTAGATTTGACCAATGTTAAAAGTCAGAAATTCTGAGACCTAGAGCTTATTTTTTTCATTCACCTCTGACTTTGAGACTGAGAAGTACTTTACTTTCCTACCATCTGATTAACAATCTGAGATCACATATCTTCTGAAATTCACATGCTACCTCAAAAAACCATAACCTCCCCTCCCAAGGTACCTCTCCCTGATGACATGAGCAGAGCACGCAACAGAATGGAGGAAGCACTCCAAAGCCAACCGAGTGCTGAGCTGATTAATTCACTCGTATTGCCTGTACTCAGCCACTGCCATTCATTAGAGGTTGCTAAGGGGAGCACCTTAGCGATGTGTGGAAAGAGCCTCCATTACACAATCACATTATCATTTTTAAGTACCATTTTGCTAGTAAAAAGAGAGGATTATCAATAAAGGGTCCCCTGCATAAATAAAAGGTAAGGGATCACACTACTTCAACATTAGTAAGTGGGGCGTCTGGGTGGCTCAGTCGGTTAAGCTGAGGTCATGAACTCAGTTAGTGGGTTCAAGCCCCGCGTCAGGCTCTGGAGCCTGTTTTAAATTCTGTGTCTCCCTCTCTCTGACCCTTCCCTGCTCAGGCTCGCTCTCTCTCTCTCTCTCTCTCTCTCTCTCTCCCTCCCTCCCTCTCTCAGAAATAAAGTAAATAAATTTTAAAAATAAATAAATAATATTAGTAAGCAAAAAAAGTAAATAGCACAGGGGTTCTTTGGCCCATTTCACTAAAATTGACCAATTTCACTAAAGCAACCCCCTGCCCTGATAAATATTAGTTTGCTTTATCTTTTTTTTTTTTTAACTAGCAAGCAAAACTAGTACTGTTTGTCTTTGTCATAATACTAACCTGACCAAGAAGCAAGACCTGTTTTTCTTTAGTTTGGGCAACAATTGTAACCACCTTAGAGTCCCTTTGTCTTCCATCCTCTCTCTCAGCACAGCTGCCAGGTGTAGGGACAGTCTCCAGAGGGATGGTGAGAGACAGACGCAAAAGGGAGCATATATTCAATTTCTTAAAAATCAACTCAATTTCAATTGCAATGAAAAAGGGAAAGGCCCAGTGCAAAGATAAGTCTAAGTGAGGCTTGAATAAATATATGTCTTTCCAGACAAAAACAGGGACTTTATATCTATATTTGTGGCCTGACATAGTAAAGCCTCATTTGTTAAAGTCTAGGGTACTAAGTGAATGGAACTTTTTTTAAGTTTATTTATTTACTTTGAGAGAGAGAGAGAGAGAGAGAATCCCAGCAGACACTGCACTGTCAGGGCAGAGCCTGACATAGGGCTTGAACTCATGAAGAGCAGATTTGGGAATATTGGTCAAAGTTGAATCCATCTAGAATGTGGATACCTCCATAGTGGTATCTGAAAGACTCATGGAAAATAATTGGCCTAACTGGCTTCAGTGCTCCTGAGGGTCACTCAGAACTAAGGCAATGAAGGTCCTGACACCTCACTGCATTATTGGAGAGTCAGATATTGGCCAGAAGTTGGTATTTCTTCTCCTGACACACATTAACTTAAAATGTTTGGCTTTGAAGAATCATCAATCCAGTGTTGTTGGGTTTTTTTTCCTTTTCAACAAGGTGGCATGTTGATCAAATGAGGGAAGTTGATAGTGTTGATGAATTTTCTTACGGGACCCCAATCTGTCATCTTTTGTCACCAGGGTGTGATATGAACTTTAAAATCAAAGTATAGGTTTATTTGTTCACTTTCACATCCATCTTTATGGATTTCTTTGCCAACAAGCTGCCCTAAAAGTTCTGGGTAAGCCTTCCAGCTCAAAGCTCTCTCTCCCATGTCTGTACTTGTCCATCATGAAAGTTTATTATTATTTTTTTTTTATTTTATTATTTTTAATAAAAGCAATGCTAGTCATCTTGACTGCTGCTAAAGGGAACCCATAGAATCTGGGTTTTATTCATACTGGGATAGAATCTTACACTGACAGGGATGTGGGCCACTTATAAAGTTCCTGAAAAAACACCATTCAATCAATTTGCCTTGGTTTTGAAAAAGCCTTGCCAAAATGCCATTTTTCCAGATGGGCAAACCATTCCTATAAATTCTACCTGATAATTCCTCTAGGAATTTTGTTAGCTAGGAAAGAATAAGATGTATAGAAATGGAACCCAAGAAAATAGATCTTGACAAGTCAGGGGGCCAAGAGGTTATTCAGAGAATTTGAACAATGCATCTGGTCCAACAGCATCAAAAACAACTTTTCTTGGGGCACCTGGGTGGCTCAGTCGGTTAAGCATCCAGCTTCGGCTCAGGTCATGAACTTGCAGTTCACGGGTTGGAGCCCTGCATCAGGCTCTGTGCTGACAGCTCAGAGCCTGGAGCCTGCTTTAGATTCTGTATCTCCCTCTCTCTCTACCCCTCCCCCACTCACGGTCTGTCTCTCAAGGATAAATAAATGTTAAAAAAAATATAAATAAAAACAACTTACTTCACTGCTGGGCATGAAGTTGTTGGCTCTCAAACTGTCCCTCATGTACAAAGGACAGGAGAAATGAAAAAAGGAGCAGACCTCTCCAGATGGGTAAGTGGCACATTTGACCTTCAAGGGAACTAAGAGATTCGATCCCCGCACCCACCTGCCAGGACCGTTTTTAAAGGGGTTTAGTCAGGTATATCATCCAGATGATCTTAACACCACTTTATTCTCTCAAGGCTGTCCTTGGACCAGCTTCCACTGTGGGAATGGTGGACAGAACATAGATTTCAAGAACAGGAGAGGAGGTGAGGAGACTCGGATTGCCAGGTCTGGCTCATGGAGCAACTTCAGGTCATGTCCTCTCGGTTACCTCCTCCAACAAAACCAAATATTAAATGTATCAGTAGCATCAACTGGAATGATGATTCAGCACATATTTAGTGCATGATTCTCAGCCCTAGGGTAGATAGTGATTGATTTTTAAATATTATCTCCCAGTATCTTGTAAGCCAGTTATGAAAACTGAAATGACATTAAAATAGTAAGATAGCAACTGTCAACACCTCATCTTTTTTTTTAAAGGTGAAATTAAATAAAATGATCTTGTTCTGAAGAATAATTTAATTCTGAACTGCTTACTTGCATCATTTTTGTTCTTTCCAATTTAAGCCATTGTTCATGCCTAGACCTTTACAAAATGGGCAACTAAATGAGCTGTGGTTAAGTATAAATTTCAAATTTTTTCCTGAAGAGGAACAGAATATATCAACCCCAAAAAATGCCATTTTGGCAAACTGGTTCTTTTGATTTGAAGTTATTGGAGAAATAACTCTAATGTGAAAAGTAGCCACCCTATACCAGGAAGAAAGAGGGTATCCCTTTCATCAATAATAGGGAATTCAGGGCCAGGAAGTCCATAGGGACAAACCTTATTACTTCACTAATTTACTACCCCAAGCCCACACCCCTTTGTCTTGTAAATTCTTCACAAATTAATTGCCCCCCACCTTTTTTTTTTTTTTTAACTAACTAAAAGATATAAAATTTCCCTATTTGGTCACATATTTGAGTCTCATATTTTTATGGGGCTTCTGTAGGTACAAAACTCAATTTGTTTTTTTCCTGTTAATCTGTTGGATGGGGGGAAAAAATCTTCTTCTGACCTCCAAGTTCTTCCAGGGGATTGAGAATTAAATATACATGAGACAGATACACAGGAGAAAAACAACAACAACAACCAACTAACCAAACAAACAAATATAAAACAACCCAAAGTTTTATTACATGTGCACAGGGCCCAATAATGAAATTGAGACAAAAAATGACTGAGGCCGGCAGTTTTTATACTTCCTAGACAAAGAGACTATAAATTTGTGAGGAATTGACAGGATTTATAAACAAACAAACAAACAAAAAAGGACACATATTTGGGATCTTTAATTAGTAAGGAATTCTAAGTGGAATTTGGGCTGAGATAGTAGATGAGGAAAACAGTAATAAGGTTTGTTTCCATAGCTGTTTTGACTTTAACGTTTCTATCTCTGGTGATGCGGATGTCCTTTACTGCTTAGTACAGGGAGATGCCATCCACATGGGAGATTTATTTCACGCTTTCAGACAGATAGACAGAATGACCTTGTTTGGGCTTTTTCCCAAGTAGCTTCAATTCAAAATAATCAATATGCCATTGTGGTACATTTTGGGCAGACTGTCCTTGGCCCCTGCACTGTCTTACATCAATTTAGTTATTAGACCAGCCAAAGAACCTAGCAGGTTCTTTGAAGGGAAAAGTTTTCTGCTGCTATATCCCATTTCATTTGGGTAAGTGATTTTTGAAAATCCTAAGGAGGAATCTTTAACTGGGCTGGAAATAATTAGATTTTGAAATGTAAAAAGGCCTTACTTCAAGTCTTTCATATTCAACAGATTTCTACTTTATTCTTTAATAATTTCTAAATATAACTTTAGTAGATAAGTATCTTTGATAAAGGATGTGTTGGGGCGCCTGGGTGGCTTAGTCGGTTAAGCGTCCGACTTTCGCTTAGGTCATGATCTCGTAGTTCGTGGGTTCGAGCCCCGCGTCGGGCTGTGTGCTGACTGCCAGCTCCGAGCCTGGAGCCTGTTTCAGTCTGTGACTCCCTCTCTCTCTGACCCTCCCCTACTCACGCTGTCTCTCTCTCTCTCCTAGAAATAAATAAAATATTAAAAAATATTTTTTAAAAAAAAGGATGTGTTTGGTGACAGAAGTAAAGGTCAGGTCACGTGATCTACGTTCCCTGTAGGTCTTTTGGTCCATTTACATTAAGAACTTGGCAATTCCTCTCATATATCCATGTTCTTTTTTGCAGTCTTCCTCCCCTATCCTCACACTTACCAGAGATGGGCCCCTAAATAGAATACTGGTTAGGCCGGTGCTCTCATTCCCTTCAAGCCCCAAAACAGCTGAGCCACATGATAGAGCACTTGAAATTCTAGTTTTTATCACTTATGAGTGTGCAAATGCTTCTATCAGTTTGAAAAGGCTACATTTTCTCTGAACTGGATTTGTTTTTGGGTATATTAATATACTTACTCAAAAGAACTGGCTTCCTCTCGAATTCATTCAACAACTATTTACTGAATCTCTGCTATGGGCCAGAATATCAGGCAGTGAAAAAAAAAAATCATTCATAGTGGTCACTGCCCTGTTGGAGCCAAATGCACCATCTTATCGGTGTTTGGCTTCTGGTTCATCCCCTGCCTTTCATTCTCCCTTGAGGAGTCCCACAATGCAGGCTTCTACTGACACGGCCATCCTGCATGTACTTACATCATTTCCAAGTGGGAACAGCTTTCTTAGATGATCGCTAGCCTCCATCCTTGCCTTGCAGAATTTCAAAGACTTACATTTCAAAGACTTACATAAATGAATTCAATTAACACACTCATGAATCCCCACATTCTTACCATGACCATGACTGGAGGAGATGCTATTATTTCTCTAGTGCCAGGCATGCGGCATAAAAATCTTGGATACTGTTTGCCACTCACTTTGTGGCAAAAGGAAATCTCAT
The DNA here is from genome assembly GCA_017311185.1 of Proteles cristata cristata. Lineage (NCBI taxonomy): Eukaryota > Metazoa > Chordata > Mammalia > Carnivora > Hyaenidae > Proteles > Proteles cristata. The sequence continues at coordinate 47,229 of JAESUZ010004076.1, read as the reverse complement.
TTCACAGTTCTCTTAAGAGGCTTCCAATTTTTGTTTTATGATAAATTATTATGAAGTATCGTTCAAAGGTTTTCGAGATGAATTTCAGTTTCCAAATTAACAATTTCCCTCGATCACTGTGGCTTTGTTAAAATTCTAGGTTGGTGACTTTAAAATAGACCTACTCCCATCAAAATACAGTGGTGAGAGGCAAAGAGCAGCATCGAAGTGGGGAAGAGAGTATTTTATTGTGACAGCTCCCCAGTTCTTCAATGTTTTAGCTGAAATAATTAAATTGAGGTTCAAGCCTACTCTAAGCAAAGCATATTTTTATCTAACTCACTCACGAAATTATCTCAGACCCAGAGGCCCTATTCTAGGTTACTGAATGCCTTCTGAGATATTATTTGGGTAGAAAAACAAAACTTCACACTGCACTGCTAGTAAGTGAAAGATTTTTATCTCTCTATTACATCAAGGCAAAAATACTAGAAAATGGGCCTTATGAGAGGAGTACATTTAAAAGTAACATGATGTGTCAGAAATAAAACTGGGCCAAGAGTCAGAGTGACAGACACTAATGTCAGCCTCTGCCACTGATAAATTTTCGACCTTAGATTAGTTTGCTTAACTTCTCTGAGCATAGAGCTCTAATGCACAGAGATGGGTTAGCAATACCTCCCTTATGGCGCTGGGTAAGGGTAAAAATGAGATAAAGTACGTGAGTACATAGCATAATGCCTTCCAAGTGGTCAGCCCTCAATAACTATCTGTTTATTCCTTCTTACTCCCTCCCTTCTGTGCTGGATAATCCCAGGAAAGGCAATGGCAAGTTTAGGTTTCATTGTTCACACCCAGAAGCTGTAGTCCATACATGCAAGAAGAGCAAGCATGGTGGAAAGTGGGGGAGACATTGCCTTTCTGGTGTGATCTCATGGCTGCCAAAATACCCACTGTGGAACAATGGGCACTTAACACTCACAAGTGTGGTCATGCCTAGTAGCTGTGCAAAACGATGCTCTCATTATCATCCTACTGTTAGGCTGTTGTCATTGAAGGCTTTCCATCTAATGTCAGCTTCACTATTATTTTCTCTGGTGCTTAATTTCCCTATTTCCTCTTACCCATCTCTCAGAAACTGCTTCTCTGGCTGCTTCCTTCTTAAGCTCCATGCCAATCTCCCTCCTCTTCCTGACTGAATGCTGGAGTGACCTGTGCATCAAAGTAGGCTCTGTTTTCTGTACCTAAATTCAGGATACATCCACCTCCCATACTTGAACTTTCAACGTCCAAACAACTAAGTGACTTACTTAGATGTTTCCTACCCTGCACCTCTCTCAGAAGTATCACAGCATATCCAAATGCCTGCTGCTTAAAAGTGTGGGGAGGAAAAATAAGTTTCCCTCTACCCTTCTGAGTTCTTGGCTGAGACTTTTTAAATAAAAGACAGATTAACAAGAGAAAAACACATTATTAACACGGATGCCTTATGTGCACATAAGAGATACCCAGGGGGGAAAAGGTGGGGGGGGGGGGACTCCCTGAAGTGGCTTAGAATTCTAGTTTATGTAGCACCTTTAAGAAAGAACCCTACATTTGTGGAGGAATAATGGGAAAGGAGAGCAGTTGGAGACTTCCAAAGGAGATAAAGGCTAGTTAGTTAAGTCTGTTACCTACATTCGTCTGGTGTCTTTTCCACGCTGATAGGATCTAAAGTCCTCATGGGGATTAAATCTGCCCTTTCCAGTAGAGGGGGGAGGAAGAGCACCTTTATAAATATATGTCTTGTTTATAAGCAAATATGAGAGGAAAGAGAGTTTTTCTTATATCCTCTTCTCATTTGCTTTGAGCTCAAAATAAACCTGCTGCCAAAGTGCATTATTTTGGAGTGGCATCATCTGTTACCCTTCAGAGATCTGAAGGCAAAAGGGAACTCTTGATTTTCTTTCCCCAAAACTACTCCCTTGACTCAGTGAGTGGCACTGTCATTCCTTCAGTTGCTCAAATCAAAAATCTAAAAGCCGGGGTACCCGGGCAGCTCAGTTGGTTGAGCGTCCAACTCTTGATTTGGGCTGAGGTCATAATCTCACAGTTCGTGGGATTGAGCTCCACATTGGGCTCTGTGCTGGCAGCCTGGAGCCTACTTGGGGTTCTCTCTCTCCCTCTCTTTCTCTGCTACCCCCCATTCATGTGCACTTGCTCTCTGTCTCTCTCTCAAACCAAATACCTAAAGTTAAAAATAATCTAACAGCCAAACTTGATTTTACTCATCATCTTGTTTTTGGCTGCTCCCATTCCCCCAACATCCAGTGACCTGTTCCATCCCGTCCCCTTTCAGAGTCTACTCCAATGTCACACCTGCAAGCACCTGGCCCAGACCACACTCATCTCTGCAGTAGCCTCTTAAACAGTTTCCCTGATCCCACTTGGATCTTCCTGAAGTCTGCTCCTCACCCGTGCAGCCAGAGCAATCTTTCTACAACCTAGGTCCAGTCCTGTCCTTCTCCTACTTCAAGTACTCCACTGTATTGCTACTGAACTCCTCCCCAGGCTTACAAGGGCCCACATTACCTGATGGGGAGTGTCCACATGCTGCTGTGTCCCTCACTGACATCATGTGCTGCCAACTCTCCTTCACCCATGGTATTCCAGCCACCCTGGCCTTCTTAGGGATCCTTCAATGCACCTGCCTCTCTCCTTCTCATGGAACTATCACCCTTGCAAATCCTCCTGCCTGAAAGGTCTTCCTCAGAACTTCACATTCTTCACTGCTTCTCTTGTTTTTGGGCGCTTCCCATTACCTTACAAATAGGCCATCCCCAACCATCCCATCCAAAGCAGCTCTTTTACCCTCCTTGTGGTGATTTTCTTCCCTTCGTTGGCATGATTGACTTGGCCTTCTGTCACCAACTGAAATTACTTCACGGATGAATTTATTGATCCTCTGAACCCCACACTAGAAGGGAGATTCCTCATGGCAGAGATTTCAGCCTTCATTCCCCTCCCAATCTACTTCCTGGCGTGTAATCAATGCTCAAAGCTATTTTGTGTAATTAATAAGCCCTATTCACTTAGTCACCTGAGCTGTGAAACTCCTAATGATGTTTAATCTCTTTTTTTTTCCTCCTGTGACTACTTCATCACTAGCTCTCATTTACTTTATGTCCAAATGGATGTCTCCACATTTATCTTCATCTTCCCGCCCCTCATCATGTCTCATGTGGACCATTACAGTAAACTTCTAAATGATTTTCCAATTCCACCTCTTCCTACCCCTTGTTGCAGGAGTCCTCTATCTTTTTTTTTATTTGTTGGCAGTCCATTAAATCCTTCAGCTCTTTCTCAGAGTGGCAACTTAGTCTAGAATATTCTAGAACTCTCTTTGAAAGCAGAGGTTACTTGGTTGAAACTCTAGTGAGTTGTGTGTGTGTGTGCGTGTGTGTGTGTGTGTGTGCATGTGTGTATGACCTTAGAAAAATCATTTGAAACCCCTGAGTCTCAGTTTTCACATCTATATGATGGAGATAACAATACCTGTCTTATAGGGTGGTTATGAATATGAAATGAGTTGCCATAAAGATTAAATAAGTTACTTTCTGGGCGCCTGGATGGCTCAGTCCGTTAAGCATCTGACTTCGGCTCAGGTCATGACCTCCCAGTTTGTGGGGTTCGAGCCCCACATCGGGCTCTGTGCCGACAGTTCAGAGCCTGGAGCCTGTGTCTCCCTCTCTCTCTCTCTGTCCTTCCTCCTCTTACTCTCCGCCTTTCTCTCTCAAAAATAAATAAAAATTAAATCTTTTTTTAAAAGTTACTTTCAGATTTAGAATAAGATATAGCACATAGTAAGTACCGAATAAATGTTAGCTATTTTAATAGAGCTCCTTCTGTCTGACACGGATTTGTCCATAGCTCTTAGTTTCCATGATGTCAACTCTATGCTGCCAGGTGATTTCAGTGTTCACCACTGCATGGAGCCCAGAGTGGGTGTGGCCAGTGGTCTAGCTCCATCTTCCCCAGAGCATCTGTTCACCACACAGCATGAAGTCACCAATGGCTATGAGTCTCTCAAGTTGATAGGCTGCAACATTGTGATCTCTCTACCTTCCCTCTGCCCCTCCAAATTGTCAAGGAATTTGCAAAAGCAAAACTTGCTTAGTGAGTTAAAGGTTGAAGGTCAGCAAGGTCCAAAGCAGCAAGGCATCTTTGGTGAGCACACGTGCTCCATACCCACTAAAGACACGGTTTTTAAACTTGACTCAAGATCTTGCTTTGGACCTTCATCGTCCAGCCCAGGAAAGATCGCACATTTTTAAAGTTGTAAGAGTAGGGTTATTTCGGTCAGAAACAGAATTAACTCTTCCCTTTCAAAGAACACTAGAGCTAAGTTCACCTTTATAAGCAAAGAATGAAGCATGTCTTACAAATCCATCATTACTTACAGGGTAAATAGAACGACTTCAACCAAAGTGGACCTATGTTGCTGCCAGGCAAGAACAAGCAGAGTGTCCCATGCTGCTCTTGCCAATTAAGAGGATTTGTATCTTTACTCTTAATTACAGTGAGCAAAGAAACATCCTCTGTCTTCCTTAAACACCAATGTTTTGATGTAAAATTTCTTGAGGGTATTTCTATTTTCTGCATTAGGAGCAGAAAGTAACATTGCTAATGCTCGCAAGGTTTGAATCACAATTATACTGAGGACACTGATTAAAAACCCTGATGCCTACATCCAAGTCCCCAGTCCACCACCTCCTAGCTATATGACTTCATTTATATGAACCTCCACTGTAGTAAACTCTGCTAACCTCTCCTATGAGCTAACAGATGAATGCACTTACAACCATGCCCGGAACAAGATCTCATTACTCTCATCACTGTTGGCATGCTGCAAGCACTACCTCATTTGGTCTTCACAGAACCCTCATTTACAGATCATGAACAACTTTCTGAAATTGATACAATTAAAATCCCTATTTTATAGGTGAAGAAATAGGGCTTAACAAGGTTAATCAGTGTGCCTGTGGTTACAAAGCTAAGAAATGACAGAAGGGGAATCAATCCTGGGTCAATGTGACTCCAATTAAGACACAAGCCTGGTCTGTCATAACCCATATATTGCATGCTACCAGCTCCTCAAAGATGTGCTAGAGATCTCAGTAGTGTTTCCAAGAGACTGGATTGTCCACAGAGATAATTAGAGCATAAATAACAAAAGGAATCTCAACAAACATAAAGTTAATTCAACCCTTATCATACTTTATTACCTTGGGGGTGGGGAGAAATAACCCACCTAAAGTCTTGAAGTCTACCAGCCTGTCAAACAAAGGTAATCCTGAAGGAGGTGGAGTGTGTCCTGCTGTACAGATACAAGATATGGTCACTACCCTTGAATAGATGATAATCTAGTTGGACAGAATAAACACCATACTCAACATGCAAAATAATCATTGCAACTTCACCATAATCACCAATAGGACCTGTTATGCATGACCAGCCTAATATAAGGTTAATCAAGCAAGACTTTTAGAACAAATGATGAGCATGGGCTCTTAAAAACATTGAAGGGAAATGTATGGTTCAGATATTTAAGGCTATAGGAGTTTGGAGTTGGGGAGATAATAACAGTACCGTAGAGCAAGAATTTGAATTGAGTCTTTGAAAGAAGGAATAGATTTGGATACATGGATAGGATCCCAGAAACATAGAAAGCATGACTGATGTCACAGGGTCAGGTAAAAGTGTGACATGCCTGGGATGAGACAGGGAAAGAAAAGAAGGGAAGGGAAGGGAAGGGAAAGAAAGAGAAGAGAGACAGAGAGGGAAGGAAGGAAGGAAGGAAGGAAGGAAGGAAGGAAGGAAGGAAGGAAGGGAAAGAAAGAAAGAAAGAGAGAGAGAGAGAGAGAGAAAGAAAGAGAGAGAGAGAGAAAGAAAGAAAGAAAGAAAGAAAGAAAGAGAAAGAAAGAGAGAGAGAGAGAGAAAGAAAGAAAGAAAGAAAGAAAGAAAGAAAGAAAGAAAGAAAGAAAGAAAGAAAGAAAAGAAAAGAAAGAAAGAAAGAGGTTCATTCAAGAAGGTAAAGCATGTGGCTATAAATGTGATTCAGCTTATAGAGTTTTCACAAATGATCAATTACTAGCTAACTCTAAGGTACAAATGTATATGTATCAGGATTTACATGAAAAAAGTAAGCTGAAAGTTAAACATGTACACAGGTCTGACTTAAGTCAGTGTTGCTGACTCTTTTGTTTTCATTATGTTATGTATTCCCTGATGTACATAGGAATAGAGAAGAATTAGACTTTTCAAAGTCAGGAAAAGGATGAAATATGAATTAGAGTCAAATGTAATTCTAATACATCAAATGGAAAAGCATCTAATACACTCAGGATGTTACTATAGGGTTCTATATTGTAAGCTCACTCGCTCTCTCTCTCTCCCTCTCTTCTTCTCTGTGTCCATCTATATCCATATATAAGGTGTCTATCTGAAGCATCACCTCTTAATGTTTTTTCTTTAAATTTATTTTCTTTACCTAAAAAGTGAGCTTTGTTCAAAAAATATTTGTAGAGCAGAATACATCTGATGAATCACTATAGTCCCTTTTCCATGTCTTCCCTTCCTTCCTCTTACATGTTCAACTTGAGCTATATGCTAGTCGAGAATCTCTGAAGATTCATTTTTATGAAAATATTCTTCACAAACCAATTGAGAGGATAGAATTTTGAAAATATTCATCTCCCACTTAAAAAAACCCACACAATAAAGGGAAAGGAAGCTCTATTACTTCAATGGAAAGATTCTGACGTAGGGTGAAAAGCTTTCACAGATGTTTTTTAACATCCTTTAGTGTCAGAATCTGAATAATTTGTCCATCGTGGTTTATGCTAGAAGCTGAAATTCAGGTTCACATCCAGTATTTCCTGTCAAGGCTCATACATAGGACCTGTCTTCGTTATGTGTTTATAAGGACTGAGGTTGTTATGACTGGGAAACTGGCTTATAAGAAACTTTGATAAAGCTAGAATTTATAATATCACCGTTGACAGGGGCACCTGGGTGGCTTAGTCGGTTAAGCGTCCGACTTTCGCTTAGGTCATGATCTCGCGGTTCGTGGGTTGGAGCCCCGGTCGGGCTCTGTACTGACTGCCAGCTCGGAGCCTGGAGCCTGTTTCCGAGTCTGTGTCTCCCTCTCTCTCTGACCCTCCCCTGTTCACGCTGTCTCTCTCTCTCTTTCCCAGAAATAAATTTAAAAAAAAATAATAAAAAAAATAAACATTAAAAAGTCACTGAAATCTGCTGCCTGAGACAAGGTGGGGCTTTATCGAATTAAAAGTGGCTTTGCTCCAACTGGTTGGTTTGCTGCAGGAAGCATAGGCTGGAGAAAGTAGGCTGGGTGGCTGTGAGCAATGGGGGGCATTAGAGGGAACAGGGCTTCTCGACCCAGCTCTGTTTTCATGGATTACGTCTCATGAAAGGTCCTTCTCTGTGGAAGTCACCACATCAACAGCATATAATAATAAGGTTTCATGTGGATGAAACAGCATGCTTCATGTAAATAACAGACTTAATGGGTGCCTAATACAGAGAAAGCACTCAGGAAAAGCCATTCACATGCTACAAAAGTATACAGAGCTTCCATTTAATGAATAGGCCCTTGGCAGGGGTTATCATTTTACCTGTAATCGTTTACCTAAATATATGAATTCCTCTGAGCAAGAAGAAAAAGGGAGAAATAAAGCAGAAAAGAAAAAAGTTGAAGTTGATACGGCAGTGTCTGATGTTCCCAATGTCACTAAAATCTCCACCAAGCACCTGACAAGGGGGCATCATGGCCCCTTGAGTAATGAGTGCAGTGATACAGGGATTTGGGGTGGGAGGCAATGCAGTGAGGGTGCACACCTGTCTCCTTCCCCTGCATCCTGAAGTGATAAATGTGCACTTTCGTTAGAAACAATCACAGGCAAATAAAAAACATTAAAAAAAAAAAAAAGAGGGGGTGGGGCGTCTGGGTGGCTCAGTTGGTTAAGTGTCTGACTTCGGCTCAGGTCATGATCTCGTGGTTCATGGGTTCAAGCCGTCGGGCTCTGTGCTGACAGCTCAGAGCCTGGAGCCTGCTTCAGATTCTGTGTCTCCCTCTCCTCTGACCCTCCCCTGCTCACACTGTCTCTCTCTCTCTCTCTCTCTCTCTCAGAAATAAATACAAAACATTTTAAAAAAAAAAACAATCACAGGGGCACCTGGGTGGCTCTGTCAGTTAAGCGTCTGACTCCTGGTTTGGGCTCAGGTCATGATCTCACAGTTTGTGAGTTCACGCCCAGCCAAAGGCTCTGTGTTGATGGTGCAAAGAATGCTTGGGATTTCTCTCTCTGCCTCTTTCTCCTGGCGCCTCCTCTACCCGCTATGTCTCTCTCTCAAAATAAACTTAAAGAAAATAATCACAAACATCACTCTAGACTTCAAAACTTTTAGTGCTGCTGCAGGAGAATGGTACCCAGAGTCCTGTCCTCAGCCACTCAGATCTCTCAGATACGTTGTCCATTTGGGACTCAAAGAATAGGCTGCTTGCTTGGCTCCTGGCTTTTGTCTGTCTCACCCTCCTTGACCCCCTCATTCCTGCCCAAGCCCCTGCCTGGTGCTGTAGAGCCTTTTCCAGACCGACCCTTCGTGGCACTGCAAGTTCAGCTCGGCCGTGGAACCCTGGTACCTCAAGGCCCTCGTGTCACCATGGCTTATTTCTGCTGTCGCTGATGAGTGATCCCACCAGGGAAAGGTGGCTTGTCTAGCAACCAGTGCAGCACAAAGCTGGGAGGCAAACAGTCTGGAAAAACCCTCCGAGGATGTTTCATCATTTCCCTGCCACGCAGCTCTAAACAGCTATGTCCCTTTGTACTGTCGTTTATTTCTAGAGACTTTCTATACTAATGATTCAGTAGAAAGGAAGAGAGAGATTCCTGCTAATTCTACTCTAATTCAGCTAATACTTTGCATCAGCCACTGCTTAGAACGCCTCTATGCCCCTTAACCACGCAGCCTCTCCCTAAATCTGTATGAGAGAGCAGGAAAGACGTGCCCAAGGGCTTCCTGCCAGTCAGTGGTGGAGTTTGAATCAAACTGTGTGTCCGACTCTTTGTTCTGGTTCCTTGCTCATGTTACCAAGCAACATCTCTACACAGTTTTTTGGGGGGGGTTTTGTTTGTTTTTTTAAGATCCCTGCTCTGACAAAGGCATGTGGGCTTCAAGACCCTCTGGGGAAATGCGATTCTATGAAAATACAAAGTGACTGGAGATGGGTTTGGGTTGTCTGGGACTCTAGTCTGTAAGAGTCCCAAATACAAGCACTGTTTTCCTTTTTGTGTAAAGTTCCAGGAGTAGAAAATACTTTCGCCTTGGTTCAAATAGGAGCAACCCCCGGGAGATCAGGTCTCCAGGAGCCAAAGCTGTAAGAAAAGGAAACAAAATGCCTTTCTTCGCAACACAAGCGCTTAGGGTAGATGTTCTGAGCAGTACATGCTGCAGTCAGCAGAGAGATTGTTTCACAGGGTGTAGCCAGAGCCAATGGACTCTTTATTCCCAGAATATCTTAGCCCAAAGACATAGCATCCTTTTGGAGACAGCCTCAGAAAGTCAGCGGCTTGCCTACACCTGCTCATTCCTGACTATAAAGCAACTTTTCTGCAACAGAAGAAGGAACTAGGCCAGGAAGTTTTAAATGGTGGTCTCCTTGGGGCGCCTGGGTGGCTCAGTCGATTGAGCGTCCGACTTTGGCTCAGGTCATGATCTCACAGTTCGTGGGTTCGAGCCCCACATCAGGCTCTGTGCTGACTGCCAGCTCAGAGCCTGGAGCCGATTTCAGATTTTGTATCTCCCTCTCTCTCTGACCCTCCCTGCTCACGCTGTGTCTCTCTCTCTCAGAAATAAATTTAAAAAATTAAAAAAAAATTTAAATGGTGGTCCCCTTTAGCAAAACGTCATGGTCAGTTTATGTTCCCTGATTATAAATTTCTCTATGGAAAATCAGAAGCCATACTCTGTAATGCAATACACTGTACTGATAGGGCTTACATAGTATTACTGCAAACATCTTTTTAAATACTAGTATGATTGTAACATCATTTTTTAATACTAAGGATATATATACATGTCGCTAATATTTAAAAATGATGTTGCAATCATGTCTGTGTTTGTAAATTTACACTTCAGCAGTTCACATTTGATTATAAAGTATCTTATATTCTGTTTTTTCCTTGAGGGTAAGGAGTGTTTATTTATCTTCTTTTGCAGCCTTCTCCTCCCACTGCTGGGCACTAGTGGGGTAAGTAAGTCATAAGTATGTATGACTCAGAGCCTCAAGATTCTTTTTTTTAATGTTTATTTATTTTTGAAAGAGAGAGAGAGAGAGGCAGAGTGTGAGCAGGGGAGGAGCATAGACAGAGGGAGACAAAGAATCTAAAGAAGCCTCCAGGCTCTGAGCTGTCAGCACAAAGCCCAACGTGGCAACGCAGGGCTCCAACTCATGAGCTGTGAGATCATGACCGGAACCGAAGTCAGACAGTGAACCGACTGAGCCACCCAGGCAGCCCTAAACATTCTGATCTTCAGTTCCTTAATTGCTACAAATAAAGATCACTGTTTATTTTATCCTAGAAGTTTGCTGTCTCTATTTCTCTTAGCCCAAGAGACTGCACTTACATTTTGCTCTAAGTAAGATAAAATGCAGAGTGAGCGCCCTGCCCTAACCCCTACCTCCCATCCTGTGGTTTCTGAACAGTTAGGCTTCTGTCAGTCTTGAAACTGTAAGCGCTATTGTGAATATGTGCTGTGTGCAGCCTTTTTAAGGTCCTGAGCTTTATTAATTCTCAAAAGATCGTGTATGCAAGACTGAGTGTACTGTGTGAGTCTTAGAACCCCCTTTAGAGTTTTACATCTTCCTCTGTCCTCTGATTTGTGAGATCTTATACTGCAGTGATTTCATAACCCAATGGCCCAAGTATGTCCTGGACAATAGGATGGTCATAAACAAACACTTCTCATTGTCGGCATATAATCTTCATTCTAGAATCTTGTTATTTCGGTTAAGAATGACTTTTTGAAGAAGTAGATGTGCTGAAAATGACCCACATGGAAAAATGGCACCCAAGTCATCTGCCTAAAAACTTAAGGATTGCTTTGAATTCAGCTCCTCCTTTTCCCAGTTATGATTCCTTTAGAATGGCCACAACATTCTTAAGCCATCAGGGTAACAAAAACCAGTCGGGTTTATGGAATCTTGATATTGTACTAATGATGTCACCAGCACAGCAACACCAAAGAAGTAAGCCTTCTACCATCGTGCATGTAATAAAGCCTCTGCTTACACAAACAACCATCACAATTATCTTCCAGTTGTGCCTACTGCCTACAATATGGTCAGACTCTTAAGAACACATAAGAAAAACAAAACAGGGAACCCATATATATGATCTTTGCCCTTTATTAGGGGAACTGTGCTCTCATAGATCTCAACCAAGGATTTCTAAAAGTTTACAGCACTGACGGACCACCACTTAAAATCTTCCTTCTGGACCAAGTGTCCCAAATTCCTGAAGCTAGAGAGACTGCTCTGGGCTGCAGTATCTTCCATGACAATAAGCAAGATTATCTAGATCTGTGCCAGCCTGTAGTGGGCAAATGTCTCCATGTGACTACTGGCACTTGAATGTGGCTCATTCAAACTGTATAAAATACACAGCAGATGTTGAAGATTTAATGTGAAAAAAAGTAAACCATTTCATTAAATACGTTATGCTAATTTTTAAGAGATTACCATTCAATATACTAAAATATGTTATACTAAGTGGTAATTTTGGATATGTTGGGTTAAATTAATTATTATAGAGGCACCTGGGTGGCTCAGTTAGTTGAGGGTCTGACTCTTGATTCTGGCTCAGGTCATGATCCCAGGGTCACAGGATCAAGCCCTGAGTCAGGCTCTGTTCTGAGCATGGAGCCGACTTAAGATTCTCTCTTTCTCTCTGCCCCTCTCTCCTACTTGAGTTCTGTCCCTGTCTCTAAAATAATAATAAGTATAATACTAAGTATAAGTATTATAAATAAGTATTATTATATGGGGAATATGTTCTACTTACATAAATGGGTTAGAAAAATGCTTAGGGCGGAAAGTCGCCACCAAGAGGCAAAGGCACCCTAGGTTAGGTAGCAAGATACTGTAATGGGATGACAAGTAACTTTTTATATCACCTGCAGGAAATTACTTTCCATCTGATGCCAATGTACTATTGTATTTTGATCACAAACTCCATTTGCTCCCCAGACCCTTTGTTTCTTAAACATACAAGTTAATAATTACTGTCTGATTGTTTTCTCCACGTTCACATGTGTAAGACCTTATTTTCTTCATGTTCACCATGTGAGTAATATCTTGTGAGCTCAATAAATAGAGAATGTAACCCTCTGCTCGGCAGCTCTTGTCTCCTCCCAGACATTAGCCTCTCTGGTATTCAATTCTGTATCTGCTCTCTTGCTGGACAAGAGAGAACTCCAGACTCATAGTCTGTCTCATTATTATACTTATTTCCTGTTTCCTTTGACTTTTTTTTTAACCTGGCTGGTAAAAAAATATAAACATACACAAATGTGGTTCACATTATATTTTTATTGGTTTGTACCAACTACACTGTTCCAGGTCCTAAACAACAAAATGGGGAATAGACCCTAGAAGTTCTTTCTAGGCCTCATTGTCAACACAAATATGAAATGAAAATCATTCTAGGATAAAAGGGAAATGAAGGCTGTCAGTAAGAATGCAGACATTAGAAAGCCAAATGGAAGAATATAAACCAAGCTGATGCAATGCAATGAGAAATGCAAGAGAAAAAAAAATTTCCATGAAGGCCTCAACCACTCAGCAATCCCCATGTCATACATGCAACCACATAAGTGCTAGAAGAAAACATGAGCAAATTTCTCTATAGCCTGAGCATGAAAAAAGTTTTCTAATGATAACAGAAAGTCTAGATATGAAAGAGAGAGAGCAAAGATTGATAAATTGACTATATTAAAGTTTTTAAGTACTTTATTTTAGCCAAAAATTAAAAAAAAAGACATAAGCAAGGTCAAAAGCCAAATGACAAATTGGAAGAAATATTTGCAACACATAGGGCAGGTAAATGACTAATATTCCTACTGTAAAAATAAGGACATTTTAAAATTTTAAAAATTAAGAAAGCAGAGACTTCAAATTCTAGAGAAAAATGGGAAACAAACTAGAGCATTTAACAAAAACTACATAAAAATGCATATGAAAAGGTGTTCAAACTCATCTAGAGTGAGACAAATGCAAATTAAAATTCCAGTGAGATTCTCATCATGAATGACAAAAATTCAAAATCTTGACAATACCGCCTGCTGTCAGAGTGGAGAAGTAGGCACTACCATATGTTCCTGGCACAACACAACACACCACACCACAACACACCACAACCTCTTTGACAAGAATTTGTCGATATAGAACACAATGACATTCACGTTTGCCCTTGGACCCTTATTTATTAGATATTCAAACTGTTCCAGGTGTGACCAGCGGGGACTCATTCAGCCCTGCCCCTCGGTCTTCTTGTCATGCCTCCATCACTCTCGGGGCACTCTCTTGCTTTCTGTCTCAAGATATTCACATTATTTCAAGCTTTCCTTGATCTAACCCCAAAGTCAGGCATTTCCCCAAGGAGACCTGGCTCTTCCTCTTAGAATTTGCACTGAAATTATACTTCCAACAACACATGAATATCTACGCAGAAGGTGATTCACTACATTATTCTTTATAATTATAAAATACTGAAAATATTGAAATGGGAAAACATAGGGGTTAGAATACTGCTCATCTGGGTAAAAAGAATAAGAAAAAAAGGATAAGAAAAAAAAGAATAAGAACTATCTTATAAAATGATGAGTGATTTCCAGGATATTAAGGATATCACTGTAGTAAGTAGAGGTCACAGGCCCTTCTTAAATACGACTCACAGCCTGAAAATTTTATCATATATATTAAAGTGAAAGGGAAAATAAGAAAGCATACGTGGTCTTTTTAATTTTTTTAAAAAGAAACACAGAATAAACCAGAAAGTAATGCAATTGGTTTAATCTAAAAATTTAGGGATAAAGGGAAAGAAGTATAAAGTCTGGAAAAGGGAGAGATCCTTTTCTAAGTGCATTTTTGTATAGTTTGCTTGTTTGAATATGTATGTTCAACATCAAAAAAATAACATTAAGGCATCAAGAACAGATGGGACCCATAACAAGAGACATTATTTCAAATGAATGGATGATACACTCAGAGAAGAACCAAAGGTCCAATGTAAGTAATTTCTTAATGTTATGCTTTGAGTATATCTACCCTCATCTAAAGAAGAATAAAAAGCTGCAAACAAATCCTGGTTGGTTTGTTTATATTTTGAAGTAGTACAGGAATGACAGCTCTGAAACTATTTTGTGTATATCTTAAGAGTGAGCAAATGCACTAATGCCACTGGAAGTCATGGAAGTCAGTGGAAGAAATGTAGCTACACTTACGAAATAAGATTAGGTGAGTAATAACACTACATATTTCACAGTTCTGTGTGTGGATGTGTGTGTGTGTGTGTGTGTGTGTGTATGTGTGTGTTTCTAATTGTTCTTTGAAAGGTACTAGAAGCAAAGAGTACCCCTGGGATCCACAAATTAGTTTCTAAATATCATTCCTAATGAAAAATAATCAGCATCCTTGGAAAAATGACTGATTTACAGGGCTGGTGGAAGGAAGGTAGAAGGTAAGAATGAAACATCTTGTACCACAATTTTTAAAAGTGCTCCAAAAGTAAAAGAAGTATGTCAAAAAACAAAACAGAACAAAACAAAAAAGCCACAGGAGCAAGCTTGAGGTTCTTGCTGACCACATGTAGGGCAGTTTGATCATCAAAGCAAATGAAGACATTAAGCGCTTATAACCCATTATATAAAATGAAAGTCCATGAATCTATACTGATGATTGATATAAACAGATGATAGATAAATAGATGATGGATGGATGGTTAAATAGATAGATAGATCGACAGACAGACAGACGTGTAAATGATAGATACATGTAGATAAGGGAAAAGTCTCCCTTGCTCTAGTAGATTAACTTGGAAAAGGAGTGATGGATCAAAAAATCACCATTTGCAGCTGTCATGGTTAAAACTGATTGCAGCAAGCATCATCAATGAATGGGAGGGCAGTTTTGTTCAGAAACAGAATGTTATATAATCTCAAAATATTTCCTTGCAATATGTACATTAATCACGAAAGGAAGGCACAAAACCTTAACCAAATGCTCAGAGTTACCATCTTCAACAAGGGCCACATGAAAACCCCAAGTCTCCAGGGATGTCACACCATGAATGTATTCTAAGCAAACACAGACTGACCGTCTATCCAACAGGATACTTTGTAGAATCCCAGATTGAGGGATGTGATTTTGTTGAATTCCTCACAAATATCCATAACACAAGAGACAAAGAAAACCTGATTCAGTGTTCTGGATTAAATGGTATTAAACATAAATGACACCTAAATCTTGACTTCAAAACTTCATGATCCCCGACTAGGGAAGAAAAAAGTGCTATGAAAGACTAAATACCTAATAGTGCAATTGCTTGATCACATTGCTTCATCTATTTTTGTTTTTTTTTGATGAAACTCCATACTGTCCTCAAGAGTGGCTGCACCAGTTTGCATTTCCACAATGCAAGAGGGTTCCCCTTTCTCCACATCCTCACCAACACCTGTTGTTTCTTTTGCTAATTATAGTCATCCTGACAAGTGTGAGATCACCGTGGTTTTGATTTGTATTTCCTTGATGATGAATGATGTTGAGCATCTTTTCATGTGTCTGTTAGCCATCTGGATGTCTTCTTTGGAAAAGTGTCTATTCATGTCTTCTGCCACATGGGCAAGGGTGGAGAGGAGAAGAGAGGGAAACAAACCACAAGAGACTCAACAATAGAGAACAAACTGAGGGGTGATGGAGGTGGGTGAGAGACGGGCTAGGTGGGTGATGGGTACTAAGGATGGTACTCGTTCTGATGAGCACTGGGGTGTTGTAGGCAATGGATGAATCACTGAATTCTACTCCTGAAACCGACGTTGCACTCTATATTAACTAACTAAAATTTAAATAAACTTTATTATTTTTTTTAATGTTTTTTATTTATTTCTAGGTGAGAGAGAGAGAGAGAGACAGCGTGAGCAGGGGAGGGTCAGAGAAAGAGGGAGTCACAGACTCTGAAACAGGCTCCAGGCTCTGAGCTGGCAGTCAGCACAGAGCCCAACGCGGGGCTCGAACCCATGAACCGCAAGATCATGACCTAAGCGAAAGTCGGACGCTTAACCGACTAAGCCACCCAGGCGCCCCTAAATAAACTTTAAAACAAAGGAAGAAAGATGATAGACAGATAGATGATAGATAGATAGATAGATAGATAGATAATCTCCTATGGGTCTGTTTCTCTGGAAAACCCTAATAACATGGGAACCCAACCAGTTTGGAAAGTTTTACCAGTTTGACAAAGTAGAACTTCCTGTTTTTTAGAAGTTGCAACCTTTTATCTTTGGCCTTACCTACTTCTGTGACTTGTGCAGAATTGCTAGCTTGCTGTCTCTAGCCAATGGAGGGAGGTGCCCATGCCTTATGTCATGTTCTAGAAGGCCATGCTCTACCTTGAATCAACTGCTAAGTTACCCTAGGGAAGGAAAACCTCCAAACTTTTCTGGTTTTGCCTCTAATTTCTTGGATTATGCATTAGCCCACAAGAATTCACATCCATTGGAAGAAGTCATCAGAGGACTTGTCTACCAGCTGGCCCATGAGTTGGACTCAGGCAATTGGAGGCTCCTTACGGCCCACCCACCCCCCATCCTTGGAATATACATTCTGCTCTCTGTTCCCATAGCCAGAGTGGTTTTGAGGATTCAGCCTTGAGACAGTCTCAGACTGAATGCTTGACTGAGCTCAGTTAAGGCCTCTGTATAAGTTCCTAAGGTTGTGGAGGGTGGGTGTGGAGATCTACTCATCTTGAAGCCTCCCAGGACAAGCCTCCTGTGTAAGGTCCCTTGATCATTAAACCTGTCATCTACCAATCTGGAGTGGTCTATCTTGTTCTTTGGTCTCCTCCTTGCCCTCCCTGTACAAGGACCAGTTTGCAAACCAACGAAAGGTCACCTTGTAAAATTATTTGATCTTATACATCAGTGTTCCCTTCAAGATGGAAAAATGCCAGAACACCTCATAATGGTAGAAAGAGCTACAGAGTCTGAAAAGCATAGTTTTAAAAGCAACCTCCTCCATTTACCAGCTATATTAACTTGGCAAATGTCTTCAATTGAGCTTCATTTTCTTCACATGCTTGACAGTGATGAGTATGTCCCCTTCATGAATTTTTGCAAAAATTAAGTGAAATAACTAAGGCAAAAAGCCTGGACTAAAGAAAGTAAGAAAATGAGCATTCATTCTTTTTTCCTTTCTCCATAGAAGTTTGGGTCCAGTTTGAGATCCCTTCCTTGCCTTTAGAGATATTTAATAGATTTTTGAATCAAATTTTAACAGCATCTTAAGTTTGAAAATTAAGAAAAAAAAGAAAGAAAGTTGGCTGCTAGGTTATTTTTGCCAGTGTTATTTTCTTGTCATACTGTGCTTCCATATTTGATGCAAATTAGGGAGACTTTAGGTACTTTTTTCTTACCCTCTACTTGTCATTAAGACATTTTATGTTTATTGTTCTAATGTGATGCAGATTTCAGTGGAGAACCAAGTTCAGTGAGGACAGCTTTTAATTTCCTTGGTGTATAAAACAAAGTACTCCCTTTATATTGTTAATGTTGAAATGAATTACTTGTGTCATCCTCTCCTCTACCCACTCTTGGACCTTGGCTGGCATCAATGTGAAAAACATTTTTATGAAGGGATTACATTTCATGGGGGAAAAGAATAAAGAGAGCTCATTAAATAAAAAGACCTGTGGGAGATGAATTTGTAGTTGAGGTTTGGGGCCTTAGGGAAGTGATAGTGGGTGGATTCCCAATAGCCATGCACAATAAGGAGCTTTTATTTCTCCTTTAATGGGATATAATTATATTCTTCACAAAATTTACCAAAGTGATGTTTTATCCTTTTAAATCTGTATTATTTGATCAATGCACACAGTCATACCCATTTTCGCTTCCTTTTCTTAAGATCTCCTTCCATCAGAGATATTGGTGTGGAGAGGTGCCTAAGATTTCCCTTCCTTATTTCTGAAATATGGCCAGCTAGAAGGACATGCAACTTTTATTTCTAAATTGCCAACACTGGCTTCCAGGAGTATAAGAGTGAAAATTGGATTTCCAGGGTTGAGTATAGACTCTCTATGTTCTGGGAAGGACCCTTTGGCAGAGCCTCCTGGTCATTGAGAAAGAAGTCAAGTGTTTAATTACTGTCCAAGGGGGAATTCCAGGCACTTGTGAATTCATCCAAATGCAAATGTTCTGACTTGAACAGAGTATTCTGATTAACTATGCAAAATTATGTAAAGGACCCAAAAAAGGGCTTGGATGGATTTCTGCAGAAAATTTATTTCTATGTTAAGGTATTTTTCAGTTTGTTTCCATTCCCGAGGACCAGATAGAGAAAGAAGTGAAGAAATGAAAGAGAAGGGCCACTCTGAACAGGAACAGACCCCAACAATTTAGTGACAGAGAGGGAGCAGGAAGCAGGGCTATTAGATTTTAGTGGTGTCTGATGTCAAACGGAGCAGTTCTCTTATAATTATGTAGTTAACTCTCTAATGGTAGGTCTTAATTTCATTCAGTCTATCGTGGCCTAGCTCTGATGTGGAATTTAAAATAGGACATCTGGGGGGTACTAGTGTGCTCAGTTGGTTAAGTGTCCAACTCTTGGTTTCAGCTCAGGTCATGATCTTTCAGTTCAGGAGACTGAGCCCCACATCAGGCTATGTGCTGACAGTGGAGAGTCTGCTTGGGATTCCCTCTCTCTCCCTCTCTCTCTACCCCTCCCATGCTTGTGTTCTCTCTCTTTATCTCAAGATAAATAAGTAAACTTAAAAAAATGCAAATATAAAAATAAAGAAGGACCTCTGTTTTCATGAAAGAAATGGAGACCATGTAAAGTAATCCAGCAAATAGAAGCTTACTCCTTCATATGAAAAAAGAGAAGTAGTAGGCAGTGCAGGGCTCTTAGAGCTGCTGTCGAGGCTGCTTCATCTTTCTGCTCTCTTTAGTTCTTGGCTTTTACTCAAGTTTGTCCCATAATCACAGGATGGTTGCTGACATTCCAGGCATCACCTCTGCATTCCAAGATGAAAACCTTCCGGGTAAATTGGTTACATCTCATTGATCACTTCCAGGTAGGGGTATGGGGTGAGAGAGCTATGAATTGTAATGTTTGTTTTTTTTTTTAACGTTTTTTATTTATTTCTAGGAGAGAGAGAGACAGCGTGAGCAGGGGAGGGTCAGAGAGAGAGAGGGAGTCACAGACTGAAACAGGCTCCAGGCTCCTAGCTGGCAGTCAGCACAGAGCCCGACACGGGGCTCGAACCCACGAACCGAGAGATCATGACCTAGCGAAAGTCGGACGCTTAACCGACTAAACCCAGGCGCCCCTGAATTGTAATGTTTTAGCTGGATATGTGGTTTCCCTCAAATAAATTAGCTTTCTGTTAAAAAAAAAAAAAAAAAAGGAGGGGAATGGACACTGGGTAGGTATGTAACAGTTTCTTCCTGAATGTACCCATCCCTCCCAGCAGGGAGGAATAAAGATAGGAGCTTCAGATCCTCTTGGAACTCACAGTGCAGAGAGAACAGAGTATTTCCCTAGGAGCTAGCAAGACCCTAGACTTCCCCAGCCCATTCACGTGAAAGCAGAAGAAAGGAGAACAAGAAGTCCAGACAGGCATCCCTTTGCACAGCTCCGAGCAGCTCAGGAGCTCTTAATGTTTCCCATAGAATGGAGGACACATTGGTTTTAAGTTTTGAATGCCCCTTCCTGCTACCCACCGTCTTCCTACAGCATCAAAGTCACTGCTCCGAGTAACTTGTGCCCAACTCTCATCCTGGGCTGTGTTTAATCTGTGGGTCAGAAAATGCCACACGTGGGTAGTTTCAGAAATCCCACACTAGTCACCACATGTAATGGACTCCAATCTCGGTCACACATTCAGGGGTGCAAGAAATCTAAGTTCCTTGCCCCCTTTCACCACCAACTCAAAATGTGATTACAATCACCGCATGTACTCCCTTTTCCGCAAGTTAGCCTCCTGACTCAATGAACATGTGAGTATTCACAATAAGATGTGCCAAATGCTTTAATTAGGGAGATCAAAAGGTGCTAACTAAGGACTTGGGAAGAGCACCTGACCCATCTTTGGGAAGACAGGGAGGCTCCTACTTGGCATAAGTTTTCTTCTCTATTTACTGTTCAATATTCCTTTTACCTCTAAATATCCAAATCTATGATCTGACAGTCCTCAGTGCGAGAGTATTTTAGAAATGTGAAATAAATTATTTTTTCTTCTTCAGCTGAGTGGCTTTTCTTAGTCGAATCACACGACTTAAGAAAAGGTTAACTGTAAATGATTTCCAGTGTCCTGTGTGGCCAGGCTCCGACTTGTATCTGCAGACAAGCTGTGGTCTCCGGGATGGCTTTTTCGGGTGCAGCTGCAACAATGTCTTGTTGATTTGGTCTTGACATCTATGATCTCACTACATTCACACAAAAACCATTCTAAGGTGACAAGAAGAATTACCCTGGACTCTACTTTACAGTTCTGCTAAATGCGACAGACATTGGTTGATTAAATGGTTTATCCAAGGTCAAAAATATATAGTTTGTGGTAGACTCAGATTGTCAAGCATTTTAATAAAATCAAAGAGCTACAGAAATGCAAAAAAGGTGATACACAGTGTAGTGGTGAAGGGTGAGGACTCTGGAACCAGACTGCCTGGAGTTAGATCTCATCTCTACCACTGGCCAGCGTTGTGACTTTGTGCAAGTTATTTAACCTCTCTGTGGTTAAACTTTCCTCACATATGAAATCAAGGTAATAATAGTATCTTCATCATAGGGCTGTGTGACTCAGGATTAAATACAATTAAAACTTCAGAAATAGTGTGCAATATTATACACATATTTGCTATTTATTATGAATTTTCATTGAAGACAACAGATTTCACTGATTATATTATTTATCTCCTTCAAGATGTATGCTAGGAAGCGGCTGGTTATAAACTATGTGGCTTATTTTCTTGGCCAACCTCTTTCAGATTCTATGGAATAGATTTGCTCAAGACACCTTAACATCACATGGACTTAGGATAAGAATATTCAAGAAGTAAGGAAACCTTGGAAGTAGGGTGTCATGCAATACTTAGTGTCATGCAGAACAAGAGAACCATTCAGTTGGGGCAGGCGCCCCCAGACCCTGTTCCTTACCAGAGGAGCTCTGCATCCACATGACCCATGACTCCTGTGTGTCCTCATGATATCACAGGTGCAACTTCATTCTATTCTGACCTGCTCCATGCTCTTAGGCCTCACATTCAAAATCCCAAAGAAAGGAGACCTGAGTGAGTTTATCAGTCTCCTTCCATCATAGAATATTCTGCCAGCAGGTTTCCCATAGCATCCTTGCACTGTGTTTTTGCTTGCCCACACTGGCCGGTCAAGGTCCCCAGTCTGAATGATGGTGGACAATGTCTCCATGTCATGTGTCAAAACACAGCAAATTTTAAGGAAAGAAATGCTCCTATGGCAGCTTTTATGAAAAAAAACAAAAAAAACAAAAAAAAAACCCCATGTAACTGGTAGGCTTTGAGATGCTGTTTTCCCCAGGTACTGTTAGTAAATGTTGTTGTTGTTGTTTTATATTGTGTTTTAATTTTTGCGTATTTGCTAATC
The DNA here is from genome assembly GCA_017311185.1 of Proteles cristata cristata. Taxonomy (NCBI): domain Eukaryota; kingdom Metazoa; phylum Chordata; class Mammalia; order Carnivora; family Hyaenidae; genus Proteles; species Proteles cristata. The sequence continues at coordinate 25,295 of JAESUZ010004076.1, read as the reverse complement.
TGTTTCAGCTAAATATCTCACAGGGCCAAAATGTCAAAGACCTTAAGAACTGCCATTCTGAAAAGCTCTAATTGGTCTTGAGCTGAGGCAGAGTTGACAAACAAGAGGCTCCAGAGTGGGGCTCCCCCAGGACCAGGGCCAGGAGACTCGCCTTCTCCCGGATCCTACTTCTGTTAAGGATCCTCAACTGTACAGTTCAGTCTTTATGTCCAAACTTTAAAGGCACACAATAATCTTATAGCATATCGCTTCCTTTCTACAGAGTGAAAATTATTCTCAACAAAAATGTTTTTCAAGGGAAAAGAGGTCTTTTCTTTCCGGAGTGAAAATCACTAGTCATCATGAGAGCATTCATCTTAAAGCGACAGGGGTTGAAAAATACAGCATTAGTTGCCTTTTAGCTGTTCAAAAATTGGAGCATTTTCAACATTTTGAAGCTATCAAAAATGTTCATGCTTTTATTTCTATGTCTTGATCAGGAAAAAAAAATCCTTAGTATTTAACCAACCTTGAGTAACTGTGTCAAAATATTAAGCTACTTTTCTGTCCATTGTGGGAATTAATTTTGCATACTTAATTCTTGCTGCCATTCTTAGAAACCAAAATAACAGAGATTGAATGCCCACCACCCCTGTTACCCTTCTGAGAAAACTGAAAGGACTTTCTCCAGTATGAGGGGATGGCACTATGCATTTGGATATCTGGTCAAAGGATGTACAAATAAATGTTTCCCTTTTCCAAGGAAGGCCAATCATGCTACAAAAGAGAGGAAGGAGTCCGATTCCAAAGCTCATTTACCTATCTGAGGAAGGTTTGCCTTTGAATTCATCAAGACTTGACTTGCAAATGCCAGAAACAAATCAACTGAAATACAGCTTAACCAAACAGAGGAATGTGATGGAAGAAAACTGGGCTATAACCAAAAGAATACGTTAGCCATTAAATGAGGAGATGGACAGGGGTCTCAGGGTGGCTGGGACTTGGAACGCACAGGTCATCAGAACACTTTCCATAACTTCATGTATTGTTTCTGGCTCTTTTGACTTCCAGGATTTGTTCTCTTCCTTTTCGAGGAGGAAGGGCAAAGAGTCTCTAACAACATCACAAAGCTTTCCACCTCCCCCACTACCGCCACCATCACACATCCCATCCATGAGAAAACAGACCCTCTCTTAATCCCACAGAAGGATCCCTGCTTCAGTTGCCCACCGTGAGCCAAGAGCTGTAGGAGAAATGAAGGCAGGCATCCACTTCTGAGCCAATTTACTCTAGCTGGGGAATTAAAGCTTGGAACACACCGGTCTTCAATAAACCAAGGAGAGAAGACATTTCCCAGAGAAGGCAAGGTTTCCGGATGAAGGCAGTGTGCTGAGCAGACAACAGATTTCTGCTCCAAATTCAAAAATAGAAGACCATGAATCTCAACGTGAAAACAATTGACTCTGAATGGGGACATCTGACTCTACAATGAGGAAAAAGAACTTGCTCTCTACCCGGTGACACTGTAAGCATTTCTCCTTTGGGTTGCCAAGAACTAAATGATGCTCACCAACAAAACAAATACGAGAAATGCCTGTTTAGTAGGAGCAAATAAATTCTAGTATTTTCCTCTAAGCAAATAAAAACTATTGCACCCAGGCCCAGCTATAGGCATCACATGACATATGATTACTGTAATTTTAAAATATTAACAAAGTATTCAAATCCCTGTACAACCTTAGTCCTCTTACATTTCTCTGGAGTCTTCATCAGACTAACCAGTTACTTAAACATTAGACACTTGAATTCATCCCTGAAGTTTATGGCCCTCTCAGGACTTTAATCTCTGTTTTGCCCAAACTCACAATGTATATCTATTCCTTCAGAGTAAGAACTAGCAAAATATTTCTCAGGGTTTTCCTTCTTTTCAAGAAATGAGTGTTAGGTTCTTCTCAAAAAAAAACGTTAGAGTTTTAATCTTTATAAGAATACACAGCACAACAGCATAACATTGGAAGAGAAACTGATCCTCCATTTTAAAAAACACAGGGTACCACACAAAATTCTGACTTCCTATAATAACGATTTTTAAGCTTAAATGGATAAAAATTTCTATCTCTTGCACTTCAGAAAGGTTTAATCTAACTCAGTTTTCATATATCATTGCATTCCTCTGTTGTTTGGGAAAAGATACAGAGAAAAGAGAAAGAAAAGTTGTTATTATGGTAAAATATGCATAATATAAAATGTACCACTTTAACCATGAATAAGTGTACAGTTCAATGGTATTTAGTGGTATTACACTCACACTTCCGTACAAACATCTTCACCATCAATCTCCAGAAAGAGAAAGAAAACTCATAGTTAGATAGATCTTATCCTTTACCAAAAAGACCTTTTACCAATACTATAGTTAGTGAGAGGAAATAATAAGTTTTGCCCTCACATATTTCAAGGCCAAGTCTACTTCTACTAATGTGGCCCCAGAGACCAAAAACCATTCTGGTCAGACCACTATCCTGCCCCATCCTTGTACTGGAAACCACACTGCTTAACCCTTGAAATCTCCTAATACTTTAAGGGAAACATACCTTCTCTCCCTTTCCACCAATACATGACAGTGAATTACAATTTTATGTTGGCCCTGACAAGCTGCACTGTAGAGCAGGTTTTCACACAAAATCTTGATGGGAAAAGAAATGGAGCGAAGACATCAATTATGAGGATAGATTATGCCCTCTTCATGCAATCGGAATGAACTTCTGAATCCTGAGTGACACTCAATGCGGAGCCACCGGGAATAACAAAGAGATAATTGATCCATCTTTCCTCTGCATTTTAAAACACACATAATTGTTTCTTGCTTGACTGAATTTAGCAATCTTCCCTGTCGAGTAAATGTCCGAGCTGTCTTTTAGAAATTAAACTGAAGAAATTAACATTCCTCAAAGCTTTTAGTACAACATATTTTATACTCAATGGCCCACAGATTTAACCTGCTCAGCTGATGACAATGCCTTGGCTTAAGGTGCTAACTGAAAATAATATATTATAATCATTATCATGCCAATCTACCAAAAGCTGTCATGTGTGAACCCACCACAGTTTTCTCTGATAACCTTTATGAAAATAGTGTACTGTTTTGCCATCCTGACCTCTAGTCCCCAATACAACAGGTTAATGTCCAGAATTACAGGAATAACTGCAAAGATTATAGCTGAGTAAGAGGGGAGGAAAAAAGCAGGAAAATGTTTCTATGCCTTTGTTTTCTGGCTGGAGGTTTGCATCATTAACTTAAGACAAAATGTTGGCTCCAACTAAATAAGCCTGTATCCAAATAGTGATTATAATCAACATTTAAAAATTCTGGCATCACTCCAGTTGCTTATGTTACTTTCACCATACAGGTGGTTGAAGCTGTCTCAGCCTTTGATTTCAAGGGAGCGAACTTGCAGAAACAACAGGATATAATAAATGTCATTATGCATGGATTTCTCCAGGAAGGTAGCACCCCACATAGAAAAGAGTATTCAGAAAATGCGGTTTTTGTTTAAATCTTGGAAGTTTCCTCTTTGTCACTACAAAGATACATTTTTTAAAAAAAATTATTTTGAGAGAGAGAGAGAGAGAGAGAGAGAGAGAGCAAGCAGGGGAGAGGGGCAGAGGGAGAGAGATTTACCAAGCAGGCTCCACACTCAGTGCAGAGCCTGACGTGGGGCTCGATGCCACCACCCTAGAATCATGACCTGAGCAGAAATCAAGAGTCAGACTCTCAACCAACTGAGCCACCCAGGTGCCCCCAAAGATACATTTTTGGGGGGATTGCATACCCATCAGAAATCCATAGAAGGACAGAATAGTAGAATCACAGAGATCATGTAGGTTATCCCTTTGCCCGTTGGTTACTAATGGGGAAACTGAGAGCCTGAGGTACAGGTGACCTGGTGAGGTGATACCACAGAGAGATTCAGAATGAACTTCTAATAAACCATCCTCCAGATCACCACCTTGAATCCCTGTCAACTCCTGGCATCTGGGTGGGGTATGTCCTAACCAAGCTCTGTGACTCACCTGGAGGTGAGCTCCCATCAGCAGCCAGATTTGCCTATTATAATCCATTGTCCTGCCCCAGCTGTGAGGCAAGGTAGGACTCGAGAGAGGCTCGAAAGGTGGGGCTGATGGTGAAAGTGATCATTTCTTAGTTTCACTGGTCTCAGTTTCAGAGAGATAGATAGACAGATGATAGGTAGGTAGATAATTGGATAGAAGATAGGTAGGTAGGTAGGTAGATAGGTACATATATAGATAGATGATAGATAATAGAGATAGATGACAGAGAGATGATAATTGGATAGATAAGAGATCGATGACAGATAGATAGATGAGGAGCAGAGAAAGGGGGACACAGAACCCAAAGCAGACCCCAGGCTCTGATCTGTCAGCACAGAGTGCGACGTAGGGCTCGAACCCATGAACCATAAGATCATGACCTGAGCTGAAGTCAGTCACTTAACTGACCAAGACACCCAGGTGCTTGTCCATGTCCAGTTCAGGGGCAAATCCACCTCTCTCAACCCTGGGAATATATCCAAGGACCACCCCTTCACACCGTCTCCATAGCTTCCAGCCTGGCCTAGGACATCATTCATCTCTGCTTTATGTGATTTCACTAGCTCCAAACTGGCTTCCCTGGTCCTACCCTTTTCTCTCTAAAGTCTTGTTTGATTTTCCTCAAGATAGCAACTATTTTTAAGCCTGTGTTAGATCATTTAACTCCTCTATCCCAAACCCTTCTTGATAGCTTTCCACCCCATTCAAAATGGAAGCCAAAGTCTTTTCAAGTGCTTGCAAGACCCGACAGCAACGGACTCCTCACCACCTAACATCTACTGCTGGCTTCCTCCTTCACTCTGTCCTCCCACGATGCATTCATCGCCGCGTCCACATACACCCTGGCACACTATCCTCTGGGTATGACATGGTGCTCACGGAAGAGCTGCACAGGTCACTCCCTCACCGCATTTAATTCTCTGCCCAGATATCACACATCATAGGTTTTTACTATGATCACCCTTTGAAGACCAACACACACCCTGACCTAGCAAACTCCCTTACCCATTTTCATCCATTTGTCAAGAAAACACTGCACTGTACAAAACACGTAACCAGAAATGTGTTTTATGCTGATACCATTTCCCGAGATGGAAGAGAGAACACACACCAAGTCGAGATGCGCATCTCCTCTGAAACAAAGGACAGGAGAGTTTATAGAGCTGGAATGAGGAGATCTAAGGTCATCTGCATTTGCTAACTGGCTTCAGCTAGAGGAAAAGTGAACTTCCTCTTTGTCATAGGAGGTGGTTTTACAATTCAGATCCAGGTGCCCACCCAGGTTAAACTTCCTGTGTCCCACAGAGACGAAGATTTAAGGGTGCTGTCTGCCTTGACAATTTCATTTCAAAGGGAGGTTCTCCTCCCTCCTTGAGAAAGGAAGTTGGTGGGTAGTGAAACGGGCAAGAGCCTTTATAAAGATGTATCCACCTCAAAGAGGCAGAGGAAGAATTTACAATTAGACATTTTCAAAATGTAAATGCTTTACAACAAGGGAGGTCAGGGGCCCAGAGTCAGGAAGAAGCCTGTTTAAAATTTCATCAAGCTGAAGGAATTAACATTCCCTTCCCGGGCCATCTTGGTCACGTCACTGCTTAGAGATCATGGATTTGCTTGGTTTTCTTCCCTCTTTTCTCACTGAAACCCAAGCTCTAGGAGAGCCAGAATTTGATCGGTTTGGGTACCACTGTACCTGAGCACCTGGAAGGGCACTTAGCATATAGTATTTGCTCAGTTAATAGCAGATGCACAGCATCCTAGAACGTTTCAAACTTTACCGTTAGAATGAAATCTTTTTGAATTGTTTCAGAGGCCTTATTAATGATGGCACCTGTTTTGTTCTGCTTTTATGCTGCCAAATTATTTTGAGATAGTGTTTCCTGAGAACAGCTTTAAAATTTCTTTTTTGGATCATGACTCAGAGCCCTTCCATGGGTGTGTGTAATGTATGTGTGTTTATGTATGTATATGTGCCTATATATACTTGTATATACACACAAAAATTCAATATGTGCAATATATACAAAACATACTCATATATATTGGTTTTACATTCTTAAGCATTAGAACAGGGTTCCAGTAAAATTGATAAACCAATTTTTTCTTTTTTTACACAATTACTAACTGATTCCATCTTCTGCTCTCAGCTGGGCTTTTTTCACTGTCTGGAAGACACTCATGAAACAATTTTCAACATATGTTAAAAGCACCAGGTCTGAGAGAGAAGGATCCTTCTATAGAGCCCAAAGCAGACCAGGGTGGTGGGCTCTGGAGGAGGGTCACCCCAATCTTGATGGTGCCTCCACCCTGGGGGCCTCCCTCTTGCCACCACAGCCCACCCCCAGCCTGCTGTGAACAAGAGCCAGTCGGTCCAGGGCAGGAAGGGGGAGGTGTACCTGCAAGGACCCTGAGCAGAGGACAGCCACCCCCAACACCAGCGTGCGGCTGATTAAGGGCTACTGGAATAAACTGTCATCCTCTTCTCTGAGACCTCCCCACTCTCCACCCCGCCCTCAGGAATCACTGGATATTTAGTAGCCAATGGAACTTATCCGGAGGAAGGTCTTGCATCTCAAAATGAAAGGAGATTACTCCCAGTACCCAGCTAAAGTTGCATGTGGTGATGTTGGGGGGGCACCCTTGTGCCCTACTAGAAACCTTATTATACATCTCCATTTCTTATTCCACTTGGATTCTCTATAGTGCAGACACCCATTCATGTGGATGGAACCTACTGTGGATACAAACTTTTCACTCTGCAGTTTGGGGGGAAACTCTGTTCCTTGATATATGTTTGTCTTGTCCTGCCTGGTGCACAATCACTGCGGTAGAAAAGCACGAATAGGGACACCTGGGTGGCTAAGTCGGTTAAGCATCCGACTTTCACTTAGGTCATGATCTCACGGTTCGTGGGTTCGGGCCCCGCGTAGGGCTCTATGCTGACTGCCAGCTCAGAGCCTGGAGCCTGTTTCAATCTGTGACTCCCTCTCTCTCTGACCATCCCCTGCTCATGCTATCTCTCTCTCTCTCCTAGAAATAAATAAAAAAATACAACATTAAAAAAAAAGTACCAATAGCTTCATTTCACAGAATCATAAATAACTTCCAAACATGTAATGCAGAGGACAAAAAGGCGTCTGGTACTGACGTATCTGAACCAGTTCTGCAAGTATCTGTGTTTTACATCACTGTCATATTTGAAGGAGCGTTCTACAGAACTTGTCAATTTCTACCTTCCCTTCTTCCCTCTTCTTTAGGGCTTCCTTTCAGTAAGCAAATTTTCTGTGCTTTTTAATTTTTAGCAGGAATCCAGATGTATTAGATTGAATCGAAAAGCATTTGACATTTCTGGCCTGGGAGTCACAAACTGAAGAACCTTCTCTATATTAGGGAGGTCTTGTCCAACTGTGACAACAGGGTGTTCCCTTATTCACTCTTCATTTGAAGCTGTTAAAACTGGGGACACGTCTTTGTCATTCTGGGATTCACTTTACCATGTGAAAGAGGTAACATGTTGCTCTCAGAATACAAGCATTGCTTTAGGCAAATTAAATGGTATGTCCTTCCCTAATATACCAGAATCAGGAAATAAAGCACACAAGTCCACCTCTGAAACTTCACTTCTTTTCCATGCAGATTTTTGTGTACCTGTGACAGAGTGTCCACTTTGTCCAGTGATGGCCACATAGGCAGTTGGGGCACTATTACATGTCGCTGGTCATTTACTGTATCCCCCACCAAAAGCCTTGTGAAAATGTTATGCCCTGTGTGACAGCCGAGTTGCATGAAAAAAAATCACATTCTATAAACCATTTACTATGCCTTTGTAACAAGGGCATGCCCATATTTGAAGTGACAGAAGAATTTACTACTTTCTGGAATTTGCTAACAGTTTAATTTTATGGAAGACGTCATAGGGACGCCCATACTTCTTCACTGTGATACATTCGTCCAGGGATGCCTGTAAACATATAAAATTGGATGATATTTGTTACAGTAAGTGCTTTACCATGGGTTAGTGTGGGAGATGTGTTTCCTGCTTTCAGGAAGACAGCAGAGGGTCTGACGGTCCTTGCCCTGGCTGTTTTTTAACTAACTTTCATTTTAAATGATCAGTATCTTTTGGGGCTCCTGGGTGGCTCAGTTGTTTTTACATCTGGCTCTTGATTTCAGCTCAGGTCACAGTCTCACGGTTTTTGGGCACTGTGCTGAGTCTGCTTGGGATTCTCTCTCTCCCTCTCTCTCTGCCCCTCTCCCACTCATGCGCTCTCTCTCTCAAAATAAATAATCTTTGAAAAGAAAGAGAGAAAGAAAGAAAGAAAGAAAGAAAGAAAATGATCAGTATTCCAAGTGGCCTCTACATTCTTATCACTCTCTTTCTGATATCTAATATCTTCAAATCCTTTTTTTTAATGTTTGTTTATTTTGGAGAGAGAGAGAGAGAAACAGAGCATGAGCAGGGGAGGGGCAGAAAAAGAGGGAGACTTAGAATCCTAAGCAGGCTCCAGGCTCTGAGCTGTCAGCATGGAGTCTGACGCGGAGCTCGAACTCACAAACCATCAGATCATGACGTGAGCTGAAGTCGGATGCTTAACCAACTAAGCCACCCAGGAACCCCAATATCTGGTATCTTCACCATATGATTATCCTTATTAACACATCTCATGTTAGATCATAAGGAAATGAGAAGGAAAAGGAAAGGATTATTAATATATATGCAAATATATTCATAGCAAAGGAAGGAAGAAATCCTCCTACTAATCTAACTCGTGATTCTGAAACCAAACAACTGGGTGCGGGGTCATAGTATTTACAGAGTGGTTGCTTTTTTTCTCCCCACCCACTCCATGTTCCCTTTGCTGTGAGGATCCTCAGCTGGTCATTGTCCCTTGCAGGGTAGGGTGACCAAAACCTTCTCTCCGGAGGGGCCTATATCTTTCGTTGTCGTGGTTGCCACAGGACAAGAGAGTCCTTTGAGGCATGAACGCCTGCATTTCAGAGACTCCTCCCCACCCCCACTGTGCCCACCAGTTCCCTGGGTCCCCTCAACAGTAATGACCAGTTATCTCAGCCACATCCACCTTCATCCTTTTCCAGGGGCTTCTGGGATTCACTGATTCATTATCTACCCTACTGATAACCTGACCTGGTTCTATTTTTGACATTAAGTTTATTTGAAAAAGTTAACAATTTCAGTAGAGAACTGTGTCATATGAAATATATATATATATTTATAGATCGATTATCATGACTGTTTCCTAACTGTATTCTGAGTTTTCTAGGTTATGTCTTTTTTTTTCCTTCAACCAGATTGATTATACATGTCTTAAGCTCTTCTTCCTCTTTATATCCCAGAAAGATACCTTCATTGACAATTTTTCTTGAGAAGTCTAAAGAAAGTCAATGGAATTCTCTTCTGGAATGTGCTGCCTTCAAAGTGAAAAATTTTAGGAAGAAAGCCTGATACAAATATTTCAACCTTGATCACCTCTGAATTATTCATCCCTGATACATATTTTGCTCCCTGGAAGATTTTGCCTATGTCTTAGCAACCTAAGGTGACAGGGTCTTATTGAACAAAAAGTAACTTAAAAGTACATCAAGGGTAGAAACAATAGATGCTCGATTTTCTACTCCAGTAATATAAACATAAAATTCTTGTATTATCTTCTCCACTGATTTCAGTGTTTAGAAGATGGCTGTAAACCTACTAGAATATTTCAGATACTTGCCATTTCCACATTCCTGTGACTAAATAAAAGTCATATGAAAAACATCTACATGTAGATAAAAGGAAATTTTAGGTTAAATAATTGTCAGGATTCTCCCAAGAGAATCCCAAGATTCTCAAGGCCAAGAGCCATGTCTTGCCAATCTCTGTACTTCCCTTGTTTATATGGTGTCTGGCACAAAGAAGGCACTCTAGGGGCGCCTGGGTGCCTCAGTCGGTTAAGCATCTGACTTTGGCTCAGGTCATGATCTCACAGTTTGTGGGTTCGAGCCCCATGTCGGGCTCTGTGCTGACAGCTCAGAGCCTGGAGCCTGTTTCGGATTCTGTGTCTCCCTCTCCTTCTGACCCCTCCGCTGCTAACTCTCTCTCTCTCTCTCAGAAATAAATTTTTAAAAACATTAAAAAAAAGAAGGCACTCTATTTTTAGTGGTATCGTGGTTATGGCAATTATTATTTTATAGACTGAAGGTGGTGTGGCATGTTGGTAAAAGGATGTCGTGTCATCTCAAGTGCTTGTCTTCATTGGGAAGCCCTTCTATTGCTAGCTTAGTTCGAGATCTTCCAAGGAAACGGATGCCATAGAAAGTGAGGGGCAGGAGCTGGGGTGGGACAGGTGCTCGGGATCACAACTGGGAGGGAGAGACTGGGCAGAGGAAGAAGCTGAACTTGGCTTGGGCTTCAACAAAGACCTCAGCAGATCAATCCCATAGTAAATTCCAGAGCCTCTGAGAGTAGCTCCTTCCTGAGGCATAGGGATCCAGCTCTCAAGGACCAGGCATTTGGTTGTAGGCCGGTTCAGGGAGGGGCACCTTGCTTGGGAAAGCTAACTCCAGAATTCTGCTGAGAGACTCATAGCCATGGGGTATTAACCATTTGGGGATTGGATATTTTCTCACTGAACACTGTTAGTAAGCCTGGAATAAAGTACTCATTGTGATTTTAATAATCCACCAACCACAGGGAAACCAATATCTTTGCCCTGACAGGAGATAACGTAAGTCACTACACCCCTCATCATGTTTTCTCTATGAATTTTCCAAATAATTTCCCCACCTGTTTTTCATTTGGTGTGGCCGGAACTTGCACTTACACAGTTTGTGTTTTAAACTCTTCTAGACAAGCTGATGTCTGGTTTTCAGTTCTTTTCATTCCGAGCTGTACACGGACATGTTATCTAATAGGGTAAACATACTCTCTAGATGTCATCAATGACATATGTTAACTAGTATAGTGAATTGGAAACGGTAACAGCACGTCTAGAATCTCAGCGTATCAGTGAATGACCAAGCCTAGTTCTCCTAAAGAAAAGGCTCAACATTAGGCTCATATATTTCCCTTGTACCCTTCCCTTTCCCCCTCAGTAGTGATTGATAGAGGATTATTTGTAACTTATTTTCTGTGAAGGAGACTGGGAGGCAAGAGCCAGGGAGCAAAGACAATGAATACATAGGGCCTTCTTGTTAACTGTTCAGGAAACTGCAAAATCCCACCGGGAATGTTGTGCATCTTCCTATTCGGCCTGTTCTGCAAAGAATCTATGCCTGTGTTCCTACAGAACTTTTTTTCTTCCCCTTTTCCCTCTTTCCTTCTCTCTTCTCTTTTCCCTTCTGTTCTCTCTTTTGACCTCAGATATGAAAGCTGGAATAAATCCTATATCTCAATTCACTCCAGATAATCTTCAAGCATTTGTGCAAGATGTACCTCTGGCCCGAGAAATATTTTTCATTCATTAATTTTTCATTCATTCATGCCTCCCCAGCCTTTCAGACAGAGGTACATGCCTAATAGATTGCATACATATAAATGCATTAGTCAAATATGAAGAATTTGTACATATATTTGATTTATGCAAATTTTACTATGGACCTCATTCTTATTTTTTTCTCACACAGCACCATTTTCTGGGACCTAGCCTCTCCTCCTTACTCCCATGTACAATTCTGCAACTTGGACATCTTTCTTTATGGATGTGTGGGAGCAGATCCTTGTAGACATATACCCAGAGGAAGGGTTGATAGATCGCAGAATATTTGCTCCCAGCCAGACCATTCCAAGCTACTTGAGAGGGGACAAGCAGGTGTTCGTTTATCAGATGGGTCACGACTTACAATTTCAGTCAAAACTTTGATACCCAGAGTGCACACACACCAGGCAATAGATGCCTTCAAAAAGTGGTTGATATCTTAGGGCACCTGTTTGGCTTAGGTGGTGAAGCATCTAACTTTGGCTCAGGTCATGATCTTGCAGTCCGTGAGTGCAAGCTCTGTGTCAGGCTCTGTGCTGACAGCTCAGAGCCTGGAGCCTTCTTCAAGTTTTGTCTCCCTCTCTCTCTATTGCTTTCCCGCTCATGCTCTCTCTCTCTCTCAAAAATAAATAAACACTAAAAAATATTTGAAAAGTGATGATATTTGTGTACATAAGGTGGACCTTTTGAGAGAAAGCTAGATTAAAAAAACAAAAACAGAACTCTTTGACTTTTGTTAAAAGTGGAGACATTTTACCCTTCAAGGGGAATTTTATTTGCATTTAAGTGAAATTTTTTTTTAATTTTTTTAATGTTCATTTATTGTGAGGGAGAGAGAGACAGAGTGTGAGTTGGGGAGGGGCAGAGACAGAGGGAGATACAGAATCAGAAGCAGGTCCCGGGCTCTGAGCTAGCTGTCAGCACAGAGCCTGACGCAGGGCTCAAACCCATGAACTGCGAGATCATGACCTGAGCCAAAGTCAGACAGTTAACTGACTAAGCCACCCATGTGCCCCTAAGTGAATTTTAATTCAAACTCAACTTAAATATCTTCATCTCTAGGGCACCTGGGTGCCTCAGTTAGTTAAGCGTCCAACTCTTGGTTTCTGCTCAGGTAATGATCTCACAGTTCATGGGTTCAGGCCCTGCATTAGGCTGTCTGCTGGCAGTGCAGAGCCTGCTTAAGATTTCCTTTCTCTCTCTTTCTCTCTGTCTCTCTCTCTCTCTGTCTCTCTCTCTCTCCCCGTCTCCCACCCCTGTGCTTGCGTGCGCTCTCCCTCTCTCAAAATAAATAAGTATACTTTAAAGAAATAACAAATAATAAATATCTTCATCTCTGTCACATGGTTGGACAAACAGGAAACCACCTTAATGGGGAGCAGAAACCTCCTTCAGTTAGCCCCGGACACTCGAAAAAAGACTTCTCTGCTGTGCCACCACACCCACTTCTCTGTTTTCCTTCACTGCAGCTTGTCCTGCATGTTTTCTGTGATTCTAATCTCTTCCCCAACACCATGCTGCCTTCACCCCGGAAGCATGAGACACCTGATTCTAAGAAGCAGACACTTCACATGTATGCTCTCTTCCTTGAACTTCTTTCTCCTTTTGAGTGCATGAGCTGTGCATTTGCAGCTGGGCAATATTTCCTCCTGATGGAAACGAGCAGATTAGACTAGAAGAATGTAAAAGGATTTCCTAACTCAAAAATTCTATAATTTTAACACATTTTAAAATCATTAATGTTTTCCATTACATCACTAGTTTTGTTGCAAAAGTGTAATATCATTTAACTGTATCCAATAGCTCTTCTTTTCTACGTTGGAAAAGCAGGGGAGCTGAAAATTCAAAGTTTTCTTCATGGAATGGTCCTGTGGTTCTCACATTTGGAATCTATTTGACTTGGAGCTTTGCAGAGATATAAAAATAATTTCTTATGAAATATATAAATACACATATGCTGAACACCAGTTTCTTTTATAGCAAAGAATAAGTTGATGCTTATCAGGACTAACCCACTTTTCCTTATTATTATATAACCAAAGCTCTACCATGAAATAGAGAAAAATCTCTTTTATAGTGAACACATCTGATACATTAAAGGGGGAATGTTTTCTTAAATGATTTATCATACATAAAAACAGAACAAGCCTTCCAAGTCGAGGTGATGTAGGGAAAAACTCCAGGGATCATGGTGTTGAAGCATAGATTTCTCATTGCACAAAGAATTAAGTCGGAGAGTAACCATCTCCTGGAAATATGGAGATGCTAAGGAGCATAAGTGAAAATATTTAAAGCCATTAAATTGTTTTAAAACAATGGAAAGCAGCTTGGTTAAGATCAGACTCCAGGGAGACTCTTAATGATTGGGTATTTTATTGCTGAATACTTCCTGTTAGTAAGACCAGAATAAAGTGTTCATTGTGATTTTAATAATAAAGGCACATTTCAGTTTCCTCTGCCAATATCACAGCCAATGAAGCAGGGAAGAGATAAGCTGGTTTCCATAGAATCTAGAACCTTGCAGTGTTATAATGCAATTCAACAAACATTTCTTTAATGCCCACCAGGTTACAAGCATAACATTTATCCAGCAAAGATACTGAGAGACTGCCAAATAAAGTACTTTGTGCAAAGTGTTTTGGGGATGTGAAGAAGAAAAAAAGAACTTTCTGTTTCTTCAGAATATTTTCAACCATTTTATGGGAAGAAATAAATAGAAAAAAGTTAAGTGACAAAATACACATCTGCATCCATGTATATGCTGGGTTCTCTAGAACGTTCTTTAGCACTAACACTTTTTTAAATGTATGAGAAAACTGCCTTAAAATGAATGCATATAGTAATAATAAATGTACAGGGAATAATTCGTGGCTTTAAGTACATGAAACTCGTTGGAATAATGGCAGGACTATAGACATAATATGGATCTACTCGCTTCCTTTCCTGACCAATGTTTCCCATTTCACTAACCTTAGGTCATTTCCTTGTTTATTTTTCCCGACTGCCGACTTGGTTTTGAGGAAAGAGAATAGTTCTTGGGAAGAAATGGGAAGAAGCAAAAACTTTGTTCTAATGACCCAATAAAGATGAAGCCTGCTGACCAGGGCGGCACCCGTATCATCTCCAAGGGAAGTACAGGTGGCACCAATGGTTACTCCATAGGAGCAGGAATCATGGGTGCGTCTCTGTGGCAACCAGCCATGTGGTGGAAGGGCTAATTAATGATACGATTTGTTAATACTGTATGCAGACGTTTCCATTCTGGATTTACTGGAATTATTGTAATTTCTTTAACAAAGCCATCAAGAATTCATACTCACATCTGGATAACTAAAAGAAAAATCAAAAGACTGACTACTTCTTATCTATGGAGGAAATTAAATTCTGCCCCTTCCCCCAAATTAAAAGTACAAAATCTTCTCTGACCAATTTCTCTGTATTACTTCATGTGAACCGAAATATGCTTAGTCAAGCTGATTTGCTTTCCCACGTTATCACCTTCAGCAGCCCATGCCATCTTCTGCTGGAACTGATGGAGCTTTTTCGAAACCCAATTCCAAATCTCTCATGTATCCTGTATTTTCAAATTTTCAGAATCCAAAGGACACATAGAGCTATCAAGTACCAGCTCTAATTTCATAGTCTTTACAAAGTACCAGCAACTCTATTGGTAGCCTGCCCAATAGTCGTTAACTGCTTCCTTCTTGTTGGCAGCCCCTGATTCTGTTCAAGGATCCAGCCTTCTCTATGAAACCAAGTGCTTTAGGGAACATGGACCCCCAACCCCAGTCATACCTCTCTCACTGGATATTATCATGTCTGTATGTCATGCCTGATTCTCAAGCAGCCAAGTTGCAACCATGAAGGGAGCCAATCATGTTACTGACGGTGGTTTTATCAGTAAACATTCATTCAGAGAAAAAGAACTGACATGAGTGATACAGAATAAGGAATTTATTATGGGAAGGCAACTGACCACAGTTCTGAGGAACGCTAGGGGAAATAAATATCCAGAAGGGAATGGTTAAGCAATCATAAAAAAGTAAGTGAGGAAGTCCATGGGACTTCTGCATCTGGTCATGGGTACAAAGTCACTGCAGGTTAGGAGGGCAGGCAGCGAAGAGGAAGAGCTGAAAGTAAAGTGAGAATAATCAAAGATGGAGTGGAATCCATGAAAACAAACAAATCCGTATCTGTCTCTAATACTGAAGCCTGATGCTACAGGTGCCTTATTGTAGAAGATAGTACCCTTCACCAAATAGACCTACACATCTACCCAAGGGCTCAGTAATGCTGAAGAAGGAGATATGATTGGTGTTGGAGAAGCTGAGAATGAGACGTGATTGGTGTTGGAGAAGCTGAGGAGGAGATGTGATTGGTGTTGGAGAAGCTGAGGACTTATCTGCTGCTCTTCTTCACCAGTGACCAGAGGCAGCAGATCAGAGACAACAAGTTTGATCAACAAGAGCATCTTCTAAGCTGACTGGCTGCTCCCTCACCTTTCACTCGCAGATTTCATGCAAATTTATTTTTGTCTTGCTGTCACCCCCAACTCAGAACTATGGAGGCAATGGAATTCTCAGAAACACACTATCATCTTCTCTATATCCCAGTACAAATCCACTGCATTGATAAATAGAAAGATGGAAAGAATTTGGACTCTTGGTTACATCACAGAGCTGCTAGATAAACCAACTTTGAGGATTATCCTACCATCAGATTTCTTATTTATGAGGAAAAAAAATATTTTTATGAGATACTATATTTTTTGAGTTGCAGCCTTTTACTTCTAGCCAAAATTATCCTAACTAATAAACTAATATTCTTCATAACCTGGAAACATATTATCATCAGCTAAAGACCATAGCAGAAATTTGGCATTATCTGGAAAAACAAAGAAAAATACAGAAATAAAAGAGAAATCACTCACATAATATTTTAGTAGCTATGAATCAGTAGATCAATGTTTATTCTAAAACCTATGAATTGAAATTGAAATGGAAGAAACCTCCCATTAGGAAATTGTCATACAGTGCTTCCTATATCCTTAGGGGAAAAAATAGCCAACCTACATAAGGTTTCTCTTTTATCAGAAGGCAGCATTTAACATACTCTTGCCTTCTGAAATAAAAATAACCATACTGCTAAATGGAAGAACCCATAACACGAGATTGATCCAGTGTTTATCCTCGGGCACAGCACGTATATTTAAATCACCTTGAACCATGGACTTCTAGTACTGTACCACAAAACCAGATGGCCCAGAGATCTACCTTAGAAACTCTGCTATTTTAAAAAAAATTGTTTTAATGTTTTTCTTTATTTTTTAGAGAAAAAGCATGCATGCCAGTGGGGGAGGGGCAGAGAGAGAGGGAGAAAGTGTCTGAAGCAGGCTCTGAGCTGTCAGCACAAAGCCTGATGTGGGGCTTGAATCCACGAACTGTGAGATCCTGACCGGAGCTGAAGTTGGACCCTCAACTGACTGAGCCACACAAGTGCCCCTAGAAACTCTACTGTAAGAAGAGTACCCCACTTCCAGTAGCCCAGCACTTTTTTCTGTGTTTTTATCCCAACCCAAATCTTAAGGCACTTTTGCCCTGCTCTCCAAGCCTCCTTCTCTGGATTCTATAAACCTACAAATTCTGAACCTTAAGAGAATTTTCTCATTGGTCTTCATGTTTGACCCAGCTGGAGAGTCACTTTCAATGCTAAACTGTAGGACTTGATGCTCTAGAAGCTTCCAGGGCTCAGTGGAAGCTGCTCTGTCCACAGTAGCATGTCCCATGCCTTGTTTTCATTCATCTTTTAATTTTCCAGACCTTGGGTATATGTGTGCTATCTTAGTAGCAATGGAAACATGCATTGCTATTTTTCTCTGTATTCATGGGCGATGCCTCTGGTATCTACCCATTCTCATTCTCTACCTTTTAAGAGATCAGCCAAGGTCTTCTTCCTACTCTACCACAAAAAAAAAAAAAAAAAAAGGCCCACATCTTTCTGTGCATATTAGTATTTCCTTTCTGTCAATATTCTTATTGCCTGCAAGAGTAAGACAGCCTTTCTTCTGGAGTTTCTTCCTGTGCTTCCTTCTGAAGCTCTTTACGTATGTCGAATTCTGAAGCCTTCAGTTTCTTATCGTAAAATTTCCTTCTGCTAAGAGTGAATTTGATTTCAAGAGCCAAACTGACCCAACCACTTAGCTGGGTCATTTCAATCTCATTGGCACTTAATTTTACAATAATTTTATTGAGATTTCCTAAGATGAAAAATGCCCTATGGAAGAAAGGTTCCTATTTTTCATTATGTGTGCATTGATAAAATATTTTATACCACTGCAATGAACTTGATCTATGACTCCAAATCCCAAAGAATAATTAGCATCTAACCCAAGTTCAAAATATAAACTGAGGAGGGAAAATAGAACGACGCAAGGAATGCCCTAGGCTTGGATGGAGTTCACAAACAAAGGAGCTTACTTTGGCACGATCAGTCTGGTAGAACCAATCAATACCTTAGCACTCTTCCTGCTTTAAGGGAAGGAGACCTCTCCAACTCTAAGGAAGCCGTGTGCCCCTTCCATGTGAGATTCTGCCAACACAAAATATAATTAACCGCAGTCAAATGCCCCTAGCACAGCTTCCCTGATTATAGAATGAAATGCATCCTTAGCCAATATCCTTAGCCCTGATTCCTCACTGTCAGGTTTCAGATAACGTACCTGGATACCTAACATAAACCCCTTTCTGCTTATCCCAGCTTCAGTCACATGTGTGAATGTAGGTTAAAACATAGGGGGCCTCTGGCCATCAACCAGGAACACTAATCTCTGCCAGTTGGAAATTTTTTCTCCAGGTGCAAGAGCATCCGAATTTATTAAACACCAGATTGGAATTACACTGAGTAGGACATTGCAGCCATCTGTGTATTTCATGCCACTGCCACCCCCAAATTAAAGCACATCAAATCTTAAGGTGGGTTCAGTGGATTCACCTAGAGAGTTCTTCCCCACCAATGGATGTTTAAACTGCATAAGTAGCTCCCAGGGATTTTGGGGAGATGTTTTCATCTGCAAGACTCCAAACCTTCATCAGGTAAAGTCACATGGAGACCCCCAAAACTCATCCTGACACTGGAAAGGTCCCTTTCCATCCTCATGACATTTGAAGACTCTCCAGCATTTTTTAAATTTTGGGATTATTGGGACTAATCTCCTAATGTCATTTCCACCCTGTCAACTAACAGAGGAAGGATCCATTTCCAGAATGGGGGAGTGACGACCTCATTGCAAAACCTCTTGCAAAAAAAAGAGGACCACCCTCTTGCAAAAAAAAAAAAAGTTGGTAAAACAATTAAAATTAGCCATTTTAGAAATCTGAAAATTAATCAAAGATCAAAGCCACAGAAAAACAAAATTATGTATACAAGAGAAACTACTGACCCTCTGTAAGATAGCGGGGTCTGTGACATTATCACACATGACTAGTCCCCTCACTTCTCTTTGCGCTGCTCAGTGGCACAGCAGCCTCATGAAAACACAGTGGTCTCACGGACAGCAGAAGACTGACCGCTTTCGGAGCTCTAATAAAATCAGAACTTCTGGGGTGCCTGGGTGGCTCAGGCGGTTGAGCATCCGACTCTCCATTTCAGCTCAGGTCATGATCCCAGGGTCGTAGGATTGAGCCCAGCATCAGGCTCCGTCCTGAGTGTGGAGTCTGCTTAAGATTCTCTCCCCCACTCCCCTACTCATGAGCACACACACTCCCTCTATTTCTAAAATCTTTTAAAAAAATTAAATAGGAAAAGCAGAAGTTCAGCGTGTTGTCCAAACTTCCTGACACCTAGAAAATCTCTAGTCCTATGGCATTGTGGTTATTTGACTTAAGCCAGAACCCAGCTCAGAAGAAATAAAAAGTCCCTACTCCCATGGCATTAGCAAAGCAACAGAATCTACTGGCAATATCACAGCTGCCTGTGGCTGGCATATCCTTTGGTGCAAACAAGAGCCTGACCATGAGGTTAAAAGGATCTCCTAGGAAACAAGAAGAGCCTCAGGTACTTTGAGAAGCTCCAATGTATTACTGAGAGCCTGAAAGGCTATTTGCATTATGCAAAGCTGTGTGCATATCCAGGAAAGGCATGGGAAAAGAAGAGGTTGCCGCCACCCCCTGCTGATCTTAAAGTCCTGCCAAAGCAGGAAGTGAGAATTAAAATTGTCTCGTGAAGTGCTGGAGATCTGAAGGTTTGCTTTCTCACATGGAACACCTTTGGAAATGCTGGAGGAAACATAGGCAAGTGAGGCACCTGGGTGGTTCAGCCAGTTAAGGGTCTGACTCTTGACTTCAGCTCAGGTCATGATGTCCCTGTTCATGAATTCAAGCCCTGCGTCGGGCTCTGTGTAGACAGTGTGGCACGGAGCCTGCTTAGGGTTCTCTCTCTCTTTCTCTGCCCCTCCCCTGATCACTCTTTCTCTCTCAAAATAAATAAAATTAAGAAAGGCAGGCAGAAGGAAAGAGAAAGAGAGAGAGAGAGGAAGGAAAGAACATAGGCATTTAAGAAAACCTGCCAACCACTGTCTGACCACTAAATATACTGACGCAGTGGTGACCCGTAGGAAGCCAGGCATAACGATAAATACAAGAATATTTTTTGAATTACATGCTATGTATTTCAAGGACTCCATAATCCATCGAATGAGTTTAGGAAAGTCTGTAAACAAATGAGCAGCAACGGTAAAAAAAAAAAAAAACCAACAAACACCCAGCAACAAAACCGAACTCTAGTGAGGGAGGTGGGGGTTAGCTGATGCCAGATTTGTTACAACTTATTATCTAAAATGCCCAAGTTTTAACAACAAATTATGAGACATGCACAGAACCTGAGCTGGAAACTACAATAACTTGGCCGACTGCACCAGAGCAGGGAAGGGAGAAGAAAGGGGAATGACTGGGTGTCCTTTGGGGCGATAAAGATGTTCTAAAATTATGTTGTGCTAGGGACTGAATCACTCTGTCAATACAATATATTACAAACCACTGAACTATATATTTTATATGGATATGTGTTATAATGCATGAATTATATATCTCAACAGTTATTTAAAAATCGGCATAGAAAGCCCAGTATTCCGTTTCTTACACTTCACTCGTCTTTCAACCCTATTCTTGCCTTATTTTACCCCATGTCCCATTCTTCCTCTTTACTTGGAGTTCCTTCATTGTGCCCTCTGGACCTCAAGGAAGGTCCTCACAAAATCTGCTTTATCTCCGTCCTCTGCTGTCAACGCACCCTTCACTGTTCTTGCTCAGGCTAAAACCAGGCGCTCCCTGAGGACACTGCTTCCCCACAAGTTTTTAAATGTTTGTTATTTTTTCCTACATGTCCCATGCTTTGCAACATGTGGATGTCTTACTGGTTTTCGTAAGTAATTGAATGAAGAACTTTTTTAAAACACAGCATTATAGAAAGACTATGTCGACACACGGGCCGCCGCTGGCATTGATGAGGCCTGGGAGTAGAGCCACATGTGAGGCTCCAGCCCGCAGCCAGCTTCTGTCTTCTTCCCCCTCCGAGCTCCGTCCCACACTGTGAGGGGCCTCGGACACGTACACACCACACCTGCACATCTAATCTCAGTTTGCCTCACTCTCCCCAGATATTCTTTGGCTCCCCTTGGGGCCCAGCACAGTCTACCCTTGAGAGGATGGCTTCAGGAAACAGGCTGATCCAGGCCTGGATCATTTAGGCATGGACTGTGGTGTCCCCCATGCCTGGTGTGTGGTCTAGAAGGGTCTGCCGGTTCTGAGAAACTTGTCCTCCTGGCCCCATGTAATTCATCCTCCCTAGAGACCAATATGGCAGCCATAAGAGGGCCTACTCTGAGCCTTGTAAAATGGAGGACTGAAAAACAGCAGCCCCACTGAGTGTGAAGATAACAGTGCAGTTATATTACCTTATGCATAAATTATCTTTATGACCAAATCTATCCATTGACTTGTTTTGAAAGTGAAATTTCCCTTCATCTTTGAACTAGCCAATGCTACATATGGGACTATAGCAAAGACATTCAAAACATCTCTTCTTATTTCTTAAACTGCTCTCTTGACCGATCTGTTCTGTTGAAAATACAATTTTGGGGAAATTGTATCAATAATTCGCCAAAAAAGATACAAAACTAGCCTCAAATATAAACAAAACAAAACCTCAAAGTCACTCATAATTAGAGAAATATACATTACTACAACACCGAGATCCCATTTCTTACCTATCAGATCGGTAAAAATTTACAAGTTTAACAACACATTCCATGGGACATTCTGTAAAGAAGCAGTCATTTTACCTTTCAACGTGCCAATCCTGCCTCTGGGAATCTATCCTGAAGGTATACCTCCAAGCATATGAAAATATATATGAACAAATGTATTCATTTTAGTGTTTTTTTGTAATTGCAAAAAAGCAAGAATGACCTAAATCTCCATACAGGAAATTCATTCATTCATTAAAGCATACCACATCCATACAATGGAAAAGACTGTACACTTGTAAGAAAACAGTGAGGAAGATCTTCACAAGTGATACAGAATGATTCTGTGACATACTGCCAGGTGAAAAAAGCAAGTGCCAAATATTACCCTAGTGGGCTGCCCTTTAGGTGAGAAACAATGCAATATAAGCATATACACACATATCTGTTCATTTGTACAAAGAGATACAGGAAGGATAAACTGTAACCTAAAAAGAATGGCTACCTAGGAGGGTGAGAACTAAGGAGGTGAAAAGAAGGAAGAAATAAGAATAGGTAGTGGGGCACCTGGACGGCTCAGCCAGTTAACGTCCAACTCTTGATTTCAGCTCAGGTCATAATCTCAGGTCATGGGATCGAGCCCCACACTGGGCTCCATGCTGGGTGTGGAGCTGGTTGGGATTTTCTCTCTCCTTGTTCTCTGCCCCTCTCCCCCTCCCTCAAAATAAATAAATAATTAGTTAAAATATTTTTATTTTTTAAAAAAGAATATGTAGTGACAATTCTCAGAGCATACATTTTTGTGTATCTCTGACTCTTGGAACCTTAGGAAGGTTTTCATCGACTACAAAATAGATAAACAGTTAAAATCAACAATTCCAAAGTGGAATGGCAACAATAACAAATGAGCCTAAGTAAATGAATATTTTAATTACACAGAAGGGAGTGAGGAAGAAAAAGAACTAACCACTTTGGAAAACAATATTTTGATTGGATATTGTGAGGCTATAGACAAAACAAGTCTATTCAAAAATTATAATTAGTCTATTTCTCCTAAGGGTATTAGTTAGTAATTCTGAAACCATTTTATGTTTATTTCATATATTTATTTATTGGTTATAAATAAATATATGAAATAATGAAAGCCAAGTTTCTCATTGCCAAAGAACAGTGTTGAGGAATGAGGGAAGGCTAGAAAACCTAGAAATCTGTGGTGTGGCATTTAAATTAGAGGTATCAGTATAAGCAGATACAGGGTATTTGCATTGTATCTAAGTATCTCCCCCAAGATATTTATTAATTACAAAAGGAAAAACAGAATTTACAATAAATAGATCTAGCAGACACCACTTTAACCAAATGATCAAGTTTAATATCAATGGCAATAAGTTGCACAGACTTCATGTACCCTGGATATGATGTCCTGAGAGTACAGTGTCATTTCTGTGGCATTCATGGCAAAAATGCCTAATCTCAATCTAATTTTGAGAAGACACCAGATAAACACCAATTGACAGACATTCTGCAAAACAACCGACCCTCTGACTTGTTAACAACACCCTTTAACAGTGTCAAGGTCATGAAAGAGGAACTGTCACAGATTGGAGGATGCTAAGGACAAATGACAATTAAATTCAATGTGACCCTTGAACAGAAAAAAGGATATTAGTGGAAAAACTGGAATAGGGCTATCGTTGGGTTGACACTACTGTACTCATGTGGACTTCCTGGTTTTGACCACTGTGCTATGGTGACATAAGATATTAATACAGGGGGAGTGGGTGATGAAGGACAAATGGAAATACTGGTGTAAATAAAATATTACCTTTAAATAAAAAGTTTAAAAAATAATGTTTTTTTTTTAAACTTCTTACTTCCTTGGGCATCTGTTGGCTGGTTTATGAATCAGTTTTAAGAGCTAATCTCTGAGCTCAGGAGGCTTTGAGATCCATCCCAGAGTCCTAGAGGCTTCCTAAAATTCCATGGGGGGTATGAAAGAGGGGATTGAGGAAGTAAGTAGCAGCTAAAAGAGAGGAGAAACATGTAAGAAGACGCAGTATTATCTGCCAAGAGTATCCATAATTTGAAGGAGCTAAGACAACACAATTTATCCAAATTAATTCACCACACTACTGGGAACATGAAAGTCCATCATCAACTATTAATGTTTTAGCCATAACAACTAGACACAAGATCTCTGGTTCTCCATGAAAAGGCACAAGGAGATAACCGGAAGACATTATCAGCTATTAACACTTCAATGTGCATTTATTCATGTGGCTCTTTTGCACAAACAGTGTACTGCTTAAGCTAGAACTTTACAGGAGGGACACCCAAGACATCCATGCTTTAGAAAGAGAACAGAGGGACACAGTTCAAACATCAACTCACCTGAATGTGTTCTGACCTTGTTTGGATTAAGTGGCTTTACCAGCGGTCCCCTTCGCCTCTGGGTTTTCTATGCTACAGCATTTAAGGCACTATTACACTTTGTCTCCTGATACCTCGGATACAGATATTTTTACTTTATTTTAAATTTTTTATTACTAGAATGAAGGATGGTACTTATGGTATACAAGATATTCGATACTATCTTATTGAAAGATCAAGGAAAACATTTCAGCCTATACTTTTTCTACGATTAAACATCAGTTAAAATTTTGTGTACAGCGTCTCTTGGTAGTTACCAATAATGTGAGGGTTTTTTAAACCATGTTTTCATTCATTATGATTAGTATCTTTTATTTTTCTAATTACTTTACTTATTTTTGAGACAGAGAAAGAGAGAAGAGGGGCAGAGGCAGAAGGAGGAGGAGACAGAGAATCCCAAGCAGGCTTTGCACTGTCAGAGCAAAGGCTGGCTCGGGACTCCATCCTAGGAACCGTGGATCATGGCCTGAGCTGAAATCAGGAGTCAGATGATCAACCAACCAAGCCACCCAAGTGCCCCATGATTAATATCTTTTAGGCAAAGTTGCATAGATCATCTTCACACATCAATAGTCCATGGTCTATTACCATTTACCTACATTTTACCATCAAATATCCAGGCATAAATTAAGTGTTAATTTTGCAAATCCTTCTCTTTCCAGTCCAAAGTACCTGTAAAACCATAAAAATTCGAATGTCTATCCACTGGCCCTTAGCAAGGAATGGCATACTTCTTGGCCATCAGCCTACTGTTCAGCCTTGCTTATCCTCAACTGTGCTACACAGTACAGGGGATGCAAGGCAAACTGTGACCATAGAGCAACAGTGAGACAAGAATTCAGACTCATTTGGGACTTAAATTATTTTTAAAAATTTTCTTAATGTTTATTTATTTTTGAGAGACAGAGGACGAGTGGAAGAGGGGCATAGAGAGAGGGAGACACAGAATCTGAAGCAGGCTTCAATCTCGGAGCTGTCAGCACAGAGCCTAATGTGGGGCTTGAACTCACAAACTGTGAGATCATGACCTGAGCCGAAGTTGGATGCTCAACCGACTGAGC